>VZTO01024478.1:0-44056 GCA_013400615.1 Syrrhaptes paradoxus | reverse complement strand
AGAAAATACATCTCCAGTTGTTAACCTTTCAGGTTGCAGTGGCTTTAGGGGAGTCATTTGAGATTTGCACCTATTTAACCATGCAACGAAAGCGGATTTTTGGCCCAGGTTGTCAAACGCTGCACACCTCTCAGGGGCCTATCGTGCTGTATCTTTTCTTTTTTTCATCTGGTGAAATGAGAGGGTAAAAGATCATTCTAAGCTTGTTTGAGAAGCCAGTTTATGGACTATATTTCCCAGTGGTTTGTGTTACACAAGATTGTTTTAGTAACTATTTTGAGTGGTAGAAACGTCCTTGGTGCCATCAACTTAAATTTTGTCAAAACACAGTAACATGCTGAAAGTGCATAATTAGAGCACTTCAGTGGCAGTGCTGACGGACTGTTCACTCTCGTGGCATTTCCAGTAAGGCTCACAGAGGTGCTGGGTCAAAAGGTTTGTCTTTTTCCTATTATTTGTAAAGATGCCGTTTATAGGTGTGTATAAACCTTCAGTGCTGTGTATGGGCACCCTTATTTTGTAGTTCCATAGCAGAAAGGACCTATGTATCTTTTTTCCCTTTTTTTTTAATACAATATTTCCTTACATTTCCCCAAAGTATGTTTGAATTGACCTTGGTGACTTGGTTAATTTGAACACTTTATTTTTCAGCTTGTGTACTGAAAAAAGAAATTAGAAGAGACTGAGTTGTCCCCAGAACACAAACTCTGTTAACTAGTAAGGACTTGATTAGAGAAAATTCTAGGAGCCAAAAACTGCAGAATAGGCAAAATACCCCAGAGCGGTTGCTGAAGTAAAATAATGGGGTGAAATTTTTATCTCCTGGGGTTAAAATCTGACTTCAGATTTGCTGGGCATTTTAATCTTGAAAGAGAAACACTTGTGCTTAGCACCATGTCAGGGTGCTGAGTAACCTCATGCGCAGTCTTTGCTCTAGCTGCAGACAATTTTTGAAATTTCAGTACTTGGAAAGAAAAAAAATATCCAGAATCTGACCAATGTCTTGTGGGGCTATAAGGAGGGAGGAAGAGAAATCATTCCTCAACCTTACAGGAGTCTGCATTGGCCTTATGATGTAATATTTAGATGGATAGGATATCCTCGTGCAAAGCTGCGAGTAATATGCAGAAACTAAGTCAGCGCAGTTTTTCTATAATCCTCCAGGCTGCTGAGGATGAGTCTTGTGCAGCACTTCAAATCACGTATGGTTTAAAGAATGTATTTTTAGGAGAATTTAATCTCATTTTAAAGACTTACACTGGGAGAAGTCTATCACCTTCAATGAAAAACTGTTCCAGTGTTTAATTAGCCTCTGTGATGGTAAGTTATTTTTTCTTCCAGATTGAATTTGTATGACTTCAGCTCCCATCTGTTTGGTCTTGTTTTTCCTTTGTCAACAGCTTTGAAAAGCTGCCACCACAGCGCTCTTTCACCTGTACGTACAGTGATCAAGCCACAGCTGAAGCTTTTCTTGAGAGCTAGATACATTTAATGCCCTCAGCCCTGCGTTGTAAGGCATGTTTCCCAGCTAGTGAATCACATTTGTGTCTTTCCTTTAAGCTGCTCATCACTTTTTCACATCTTGCTTCAATTAGACTGGAAGCAGCAGCCTAATAACAGTTTCACCGATGCTGGGCTTAGAGGTGATACTTTGTTCTTCTTCAATTGTCTTCTTTTTAAACATTCAGGGATGGTATTAGTCCTCTCTGCCACTGCAGACTATTGGGAAATCATCTTGAGGCAATTGCCTGTGATAGTCCCAAAGCATTTCTCTGTGCTTCTGTTTTTGATTGAACATCATCACTTGTCTCATGAATTGCATGGCAAAGGGCTGTATTAAAATGTATTTTACTTACGGCAGTTAGCTGACAGTAAATATCAGGTTTATACCATCTGTTAATCTGTAAGATTTCTAGTCACTGCTGCCCTTTCTGCATTGCCTTTACCCTTTCAAATACACAAACTAAGCTGGCAGTCCTACCTCCCTTCAAAATTTTCCTCCCTTCTGAGACGTGCTAAAAGTAGACCTCTGTGGTTCAGAGAGATCTTCAGCTCTCTGCTCGACATCGGGACCTGTTAATTTGGAAACAGTGGTAGCTTGGGCTGGCTCCTTTGTGTCTTCATGAAAATTCCTTGTTTTTCCCTTTCATTCACAACGTTATCCATCAAATACAAACCAGAAACATCTGCTCAAATTTTTACATTGATTGGGAAAAAAAAAGTCTCAAACTAATGGATTTTTCTCCTCATCTAGAATTCTTTTTTTTCTCTTGTGTTTTCAAGTTCTGTTGTACTGTATTTAACCGATTTACCACCCATAGTTGCTTTAACTTCCAGTAGCTATCACTAATGTTTCAGAATTAGTATCATGCTAATAGCTAGTTTATTTTCACTTCACTTTACACATGGCATGTCCAGACTGTACTATTTTCATATTTCCCTTTCACCAGGATAGTACTTGTGATAACACAGTTCTTTAGAACACCCCACTGGAACTAACAATTGACTAACAATTTTTTAGATATTTTCATTAATTTTATGAACATTAGGTACTAAAAGGATGAAGCATAGAAACAAAAAATTGAATCTGAATTCCCTTAAAAGGTGAATTTTCATCGCTCTTCAGTGTGATTTGGGAAGCCATCTCTCCTTACCCTCCCTGAAGATCATAGTCTAAATCTGGACAAATACTCTGTTACATATGGAGAATTAGCTTGCAAACTGTTCATTTCATCCTTTTATTCCTCTGAAATACCATAGGGACACGTAACATTTTATTCTGAATCTAGTGATATTAGTGCTGTTTCAGCAGTAGTTCCCTTTTTACACACAGGGAAAGCATCTGAATCTTCAGTTTTTCCTGCGCGTAGATGAAGTTTTACACCAACTTTTAATTTCACCTTCAAATGGTCTCTGTGGTCCTTAAAAAACAAACAGTGGAACAAAAAACCCCAACAAAACTTTGGGTGAAAAAAAGAAAATGAAATCTAAGGTAAATTCCAGGAAGCAGAAGCCTGAGTTTGCTGTAAGCCTGTATTTTCCCTACATTTGTATTATGGTGATGCCCCAGTGTTTCTGCANAAAAAAAAAAAAAAAAAAAAAAAAAAAAAAAAAAAGTTTTTCTAAAATGATGCAAAATGCAGCATTAGACCTTTGGGCAACTGTTACCTGCTCTTGATATTCCCAGAGCTTGCAGCCACCTCAGACAGAACAGAAAAAACTGGTCATACAGCAAGCTTTTGTAGCTTAATTAAAATACTTTTCTCTTGTATCATATCCTTCTTCATCTTCTATGTTGAAGCTTGTCTTGTTTGGTTAAGCAGACGCATAAACGACGTTGGTGCCGGGGCATGTGTTACGGATGGTGAAGCCGTCTCCCCTGTTGACTGATCTTTCCTGCTTAGAACCATTGACTACAATTTTAATGCTGATTTGGAGATACAGAAGCTATTTTGTGGATGGAAGAAAAATACGAATCAAGAGTTGGCAAGTAAAATTTGTAACAGCAACGATTAGAAGAGTTGTAGGGAGCAAAAAGCATCTTAAGGAATAAGAAAAAAGGAGAGGTTTTGAAAATAAGTCAAAGGGAAAGATGGGGATCTGTCTGTCAGCTCATAAGTGTGTCCCTTAGGAGTCAGGCAGCGTAGCTGGTGGGATTACAGGTGGAGCAGGCAGGAGATCCCAGCCTTTTGGTTCTGTTTCTTTAGGTAGATGGCTCAAGTGTGCTGAGCCCTGGTGCTTCAGGGTGTTGTAGCTTTGTGTGATGCAGGATCTCAAAGCCCAGACAGGCTTGTTCTGGGATAACCAGTGGTTTCAGAAAGATGCAGCTCCCCACATTATGTCTTCTGAAATAAATAAGTAAAAAATTTTTTTCCTGTGGGTTTTGATTTTAATCTAGGCAGCACTACTCATTGCAGAATTTATGAGACTTTAATACTAAAATGATTTCTGTTGAATAGTGTGATCTTTGATGCTCATTGTAATTTCCTGAAAACTCATTGGAAAAAAAAATCTTTGGATGATTGATGCATTTATGAAAACATATCTTCAGCTGCAAAATGTTTAGATATAAATGTCATGCCTGCAATAAAAAACAATAAATCTTATATAATTATTTTCTTGGTTAGAGTCAAGGTGAATGCAGGCTAAGAACCTCATTCTGCCAGAGATGTGTATTTTGGAAGTAACACAGGACTGGGAGATTTTTCCAAAATGTTAATGAGTGGGACCTCAAGCCTCCAGGCTCTTTACAAATTTAAAGCAATTGCAATTAAAGCTGCTGCAGGAATTTGCACAGAAGGATCTTGCTATAGCACACTGTGTTGTTCAGCTTGTCTGTGTGGCTATAGTCGCAGAGGGCTGTGTTTCTTTACTGGTTGCTCTGGTATTATTCACTGTGCTGCTGAAGCAGGCTCCGCTCTGTCCCCAGGCTGCTCCACACTCCTCAGCTGGCATTAGCACTTGCTGCAGAACACTCTGCTGGCACCCACTTTGTGCAAACAATGCACCGAGCCTGTGTACACGTACGGACAGCAGAAGCCAGTCCTTGCTGTGCAGACTGTGTGGCCCAAGAACTGCTCCAGACTTTGCCTCTGTGCAGAATCACGCTGCTTGGAAGCAGGCTCTGTGCAGGCTGTGTTTGTTTTCCAGCAGGTTGCGGCTCATTGCAGGGCAAGGCAGGACAAAGAGCTGGGAAAGGAGGAAACGCAGGGGTGAACCCAGTTTAACAGGGAAGATACAGGACTGCTGTTAGAGTCCTTCGGTGACGCAGCTCCCAGCTTTCCCCAAGGGGATCTGAAGTGTTCACTGCCCACCGTCTCTGCAGCACACGTTGGACTGACCGTAGGCTGTCACACTTATAAATGGGGCCTTGATTTCCAAATACCCCATGCAATGCCTAAAGCATAGTCAGTGCGTTTTAAAACAAGACGACAGTGGTGAGACAGCAGAGCCAGGGGAACATCCAGCAGCAGCAGCATGGACTGTAATTAGATCAGGATAATTCCCTCCTGAGCAGTGATCTTCCTTGAGGAAACTGTCCCTTAACCACTTGCACTAACATGATTATTGACACCATAAATCTAATCAGCACCACAACAGAAAGTTAAGAAGGCTTGCAGCCTGAATGCACAAACAAAACTCCTCGCTCTGTTTTATGATGATGGAGTGAGCCGTGGTACACTAATGCGTTATGTGATTTACCTGCAGCTAGGGTATAGCTTCGTGTCTGTACCTGTGCTTGGTACCCAACTTCAGAACAGGAGTCATACAAGTTCTCATCGCCTCTCTCAGAGAGAATAAGACAAGATCTCAGGAAACATCCAGCGTGGCTTTCCTCAAGAAAGGAGCCTGAAAGAATCACCCCCTGTCCTCAGAGAGAGATCTCAGGAAGCTGATGCTGTATGGGAAAGATTAGTCAAAGGGACTCCTACGTGTACTGTTAATTTTGTTGTGAACCTTATTTGAATATCAGGCACCAAAATAGAGTACAATAGAGCTTTCATTTTTGTACGCCTTTGAAATTAATAGTCAGGGATTTTGCTCAGAAAGATTTTTGGTTTCTGAACTGCAAAAATGGGATTCAGGCACCTTTTATTTTTCTTTCTCTTTGGCTGTTTTTCACCACAAAGTCAATTGAACGTTGGCTAAAAGAGATAAAGGAAGTATTTTACCTACTCAGAGGTTATTTTTCCTGCAGGTATTGTCCTGCAATATTCAGGATTTGTTTGCTTAAATCTGTAATTAATTTAGTTCATCTGAGAAGGATGTGGAAAATTCCCAACAAAAAGCCCACAGCTGAGAAATGTATTAGATATCCGAGAGGGGTGAGAGTAGATGCTGTGTCTAAGAAAAGGTTAATGTGAGAATATTGGGGTGGGAGGGGGGAAGCTAAAGCAAATGCCATGGGAACAGGGGAGAAACTGCTATGGAAACAATAAGAAGATAATGGAAAAGTCAATTTTTCTCTAGTAATGGCCACTACAGGACATCTAGCAGAGGAGGAAGACTTTAAGCATACCTTATTCTGTTCCTGTATTGCTAAGCAACACACTCAGACTTCAACTGTTTTGGCTCAGAATTGAAACAATGAAGAAAATGTGTGTTGTAGGGGAGAAGGCGGTCGGTGACACAGATCTCATCAATATAGGGAAAGTGTATTACAAGCAGGGCCATTTGCCAGATTTTTCTGCTCTATAGTTATATGGGATGAAATGGAGTTTGGGGAGAAATATAGAGATGAGGATCCCAGATTCTTTGTGCCTGGCTCTGCATCCAAGTCCAGGTTAGCACTGCTTTGGTCCCAGCAACATCTCTCACCTGCAGGACAGCCAGAGTCCATCTCTGTTGAGCTAATAAAAATTTCCCCTCTGGGTAACGGACCATCAGAGTAGCACAAAGGGAGCCAGACATGGCAAAAGTTATGTTTGGTTTTTTAGTTTTGTTTTGGTTTTTTTGTTTTTTTTTTTTTTTGGTGTTTTTTTTTTTTTTTGGTGTTTTTTTTTTTTTTTAAGCTGACAGGTCCTGAAGATTTGGATTTGGACATGGTCCTACGTTATTTTCTACTTTTTTAATAATGCCTGTGAAAAAGAGTATAAAACCTAGATACAGCAGTTGCCATGGTGTATTCCTTCTGCCCAGTGTAAACAAGTACATGTGCTGTAAGGAAGAGAGGGTAGTGCTCAGGGACTGACTAGGTTTAGACACATCATGTTACTTTTATACTTGACCTTCTGTGGAATACTTTTTCTGAGTTGTCCCTGATTTTCTGCACTGCTGCTTATTATAGTCTGATCTCCCCTGCTACATAGAGCTGATCCTTTATTAGATCTTTTTGGAGTACTCAGTCCTCCCACATCAGTACTGACTTTTATCAGTCAGTGTAAGCAAGAACGGGTTTAGCATAATGCCTAATTATAGCTGTAATTTTTTTTTCTTGCAAAATCAACCTCTCCCCCCTCAACCTTTAAAATCAACCTCTTCTGACAAGCTTGGCCTTTAAAATGCTTTGAAGTTAAATTATGTAAAGAGAGGAAATCTAGCAGAAGACGCCTTTCTGACATAAGCCATGACATTTTTATTTAAACTTCTACATCTGCTGCCCAAGATCCCAAATGCTTTGGTGACCAAACCACAGGTAATCATTGTGTCACATTGCTTATATACCTGGACACTCCCCCACTTCATGAATATCAACAATTGGAAGTGTTCAGTTAGAAATCAGAAGAAAGCTGAAGTTACGACAGCTTTTCCCACCAACCAGCTCAAACAGAAGCACGTATTCCACTTCTGAAACTACAGACACACGAGACTTTGCCAAGACGCAAGAGCTGCAAATTCCCTACTAACCCTAAACTAAGCTGATATTTTTTTTCTCTGTTTCTTCTAGCTTGGTCCTTTGGGGAGGTTTCATCCCTCAAATTAGCTTAAGTGGAATAATTTTATTTATTTGTTGCAGCTCCTCTGTATACACAGAGGCTGAATTTGTCACTGGCTGCTGACTCAGCTGAAATCTCAGCATCCACTAGTTGCTCAGCTATAGGCACGATGCTGGGAGCTATTAGCATTACTAGTAGCAGTTCACAGGGTAATACATAATGGAAAGGAGTGTTTTTGCCAGGACAGCACGTACAAAGTGGTTTTACGGCTAAAAAAACCTCTTGGCTTTGGCTTTAAGGGACCTTTGTGTAATTTCTAGATTTGTCACGGACACATCCAATTGTAGTTATGTCTAATCTCTGTTCCCAGAACAAATGCTTTCCATAAATAATATAATTAGCTAATCTTGTAATACTATAATACTTTCTGTGACCTTTAAAGTGGCTATGAATTTAAACCCACCTTCTCTTATTTTTTATTTTGATTTTGTAATGAGAGCAAGAAGATGCAGTACCTTTGCTAGTCCCTGGGAGTCACAGTTTTAATACTTATTGCAGCTGCAGAAGCATCATCGGCTGGATGTCAGGAAGGCAGCGTTGGCTGGGACCCTTCCTCTAAGAAATTCTTCTGAAAGAAAATGCTACATGTGCAAAAACTATTGTTACTGCAAAAGTGAGCAATTTTTTTCCTCCATAAAAAGCTTAAATTCTGATAAATGTTGCAGATTTTCTGACAAGATTTTAAATTTTTAATTTTGAGTTGGTTTTGATTTCAAACTGATTTCTTTTCAACTTTACTATTGGATGGCTTCAAAAAAACCCATCCAACCATGTTTCCTTAGGAGTGGCTTCAGCTTAAGTAGCATCTGAATGTTGATATGTCTGAATGTAGCTGACATCCGGATACCTCACTGCTGTACACAGATGTGGTTGAAATTTTTGTGTCCAACTTTTTCCATGGATCATGCATTTCACGGAGCTATGCCAATTTCAGTAAACAGTTCTGATGTGAAAATTATAAACACTTAACTTTTTATATTATATTGCTATATTTTTTTTAAAAACACCCAACTATTAGATATTTTTGTATGATCAAAACATTTTTGTTCCACAAGAAGTTTTCAGCTTCTTAGTTTGAATAGGAGTTTGAATATCTTCAACATTGAATTTTGGGACTAAAATCCTGACAATTCCAATGAAAATAAGTTAGAAAGCTAATGAGCTTATTGTAGAAAGACTGTAACATAGAGAGAGATCGCTTCCATTTTAAGGAAGGTGAAATGAAATCTGCAGTATTTTCAGTGTTTTCATCACTATGACCTGCAAAGCTTTGACTACAGCGAAGAGTTAAACCCAGCAATCCTGAATGCACATTTACTTTGTTGAGGAAAGACTGTAATCCTTGTCTGAAGGCTTTAGCGACTGAGGTAGACATTCTCCCTCTCATTTCTTTGGTGGCCAGTGGGCTGTTTGTGTGGGTTGTGGTGTGAGAACACCAATAATCCCGGCTGCTTTGCATGGCTGCTGGAAGAAACCACGGTATTTGTGAAGCACATTTGGTGACTTTTAGCAACAGTACTGAGGAACTTGTAATAAAACTTCCTGGCATGGATAATGCAGTAAGTAAAGATGACTCTGCATTCCGAGGGATAAAGGCTAAATATCTGGAGGTTAAATGTCACAAACTTTACTTTTCTGTGGAAAACATGGCAACAGCAGCAGCCATTCGGTACAATCTGCTGAAGTCCTGGGGCCACCTGGAATGCCAGATGGCTCTTCTTCCTCCTGAATTAAAAAGAGTGCATTGTAGAGTGTTTAAACATTTAAATTATCATATAGATTTTTTTATGTTTAAATTCAAACTGGTAACTTCTGATAATTTCTGTGATTTCCTGTAAAAATTATGTGTTCGCTACTGATAGTTGAATTGAAAATCTTCAACTATATAATATGAGTGAAGGGACCTGATTTGCAGAACTTCTAGGCATTTAGATCCATAGAAATCAGTGCATCACTGAAATCAATAGGAATGAGAACGTTAAGTGTATTATTTATTTTGTAGTAGGCAGAAAATTGAGTCTGTTGTCAATAGGCTTACATTTGCTAGACTCCAGGGTTCATATTCGAGGTGATTGGTTTTTTTAAAAAGTTTTGGAAACACGTCCATTAAATACAAAAATTACTGTGCTTAGTTCAGTGCCTTTAGGAGAAGCTCTAGTACAGCCAAACCAACAATTTGTTGTAAAGAGAAATACATGTCTCTTCACCTTCCCTCAGCACAAGGCAGCAGATGGATGAGCTTTGTACTGTGCCCTGAAGGTGACCAGCTTCGGGATGTGTCTCAGTCCGTGGTGCAAAGTGACTTGATTTCAGGGCTGCCCACTGAGATTTCTTGTCTCCAGTCCATAGTCCCAGCTACAGGGATTTGCTGCGGTTGATCCTGGAGGCAGAGCTTGCACAGATAGGTCAAAATGTTTATTTGGTTATTAATAATCTGCATTATATCCCCCAACAGTGAAAAGCTGGTGTGGTCTTTGTGACCTTCTATCCCTGAGGGAGAAGATTATTAATTTAGCAGTGAAACAAGCAGCAAACACTATCAAAACAGGGGTTTTGGTGTCATATATATAGTGACCTTTAAAAAAGCTGTCAGTACAATTTTTTGCAGTGCTTCCCAAGATACTGCTGCACATTTTTTGTTATAGGGGCTTTAATTCCTTTGGGTCAGATTTTGTATTAAAGGAAGCAAACCACAGAAAATGTGTAACACAATTATTGAATTAGTGTGCAAAACCAGGCATCAAACGTGTAGTCTGGGTTTAAGTATGTCTATAAGCAAGTCTGGTTATTTGTGCCACCTCTGAATGTGAATTTGAAGGGGTTGGCAGAGCCCAACGGGGCTCTATGACTGTGGCTGGCACAAGGATCTCGGTCCCATGACCAGACTGAACTTGGCTGACACTCAGGAGCTGCGTCAGGGCTGGGATGGCTGCTGGCTTTGTCCCACCGCACGTGCTGCATTGGAGCTGTTGGATGCTTCAAGGATCCCCCTGTACAGAGACTTCTGACCTGGCCAGCCAGTCACCAGGACTGGGATAAGTATGCATGTCTGAGTTTTCTGTGGGATTTCTGCACATTTGTTGCCTTCATTTGATCTGTTACTCTGAACTGAAAAAAACCATAACTTGTCAGCTAAAGAGTTATTTAGTTTATTTCTGTTAAATAAAGAATTGGTTAAAACTAAAGGTGAACATGGGGAAATTTTCCCAGGAGAGAAGCCAGAAAGGCACATGGAGGTCTCCTTCAGGGCTGGATCTTTCCTAAGTATTTCTAGTAGAGATGTTGATTTCTTTTTTCGTATTTAATTTCCTTTGTTCTGGTTTTTGGAGCTGGAAGCTATGGCAAAAATCCTTGATCCCATTTGGGACCACAGTAACTCGTGGCAGAGGGCCCAATAAGTCCTTAAGTCACTGCCAGGACTCTCTCTGTTATCTAAACAGTTGTATATTTTAATCTCATTCAAGATGCAATGTCTAGGAAAGATTTTGCTAAATATTGCCAAGACAGGCAGTTTTATTTGTTTTGTAGAAAAGGGACTGATGGAAGGGTTTTGGGAGGATCTGAGCCAGGCTGTTAGGATTACAGTTCCTGGAAGGTTGAGGAGGAATAGAGAGGGATCTTCTACACTGCAGGTTTTCCTATGATGTTAGGTCGTTTCCAGCTAGCTGCCTTCCCAGTTACTAGTGCTAGTCTGACCTTTTGGGATTCTCTGTAGTGGAGAAGATGACTTCCTCAAGAAAGAATAAATTAATCTGCAGATATACTTATTCTAAGAGCAAAGGGATTTGCATGCAATATCTCCTAAAGAGAGAAATCCCTGGGCAAAACCCTCTCTCCCTGTAGAAAAATTGAGTCATGTGGGGTTATACATTGAGGTCTCTAAGAGGATGGCTCCTTCAAATCAGGTTTGTAATACCTGACCTTACACGTTACAGATCTGTTGGCCTCCACGCTGGGAGTTTTCTGGGGACAGTGTGCTGCAGACGTAAACGTTACCATGAGTGTTGAGGACTGCATGTCTCAAAGATTTTGGTAGGAAAAGTGGCACAGGCAGGGTAGGAGGAGGTCTGTGGTTGTGTGCACTGAGTAGTATCTACCCACAGATCTGCTTTTGGCTGCAGGTGCCTGGCTAGCTGTCTGTCCAGGGGCTGTAAGCTGGATGGACTTGTGTTCACTCTGTGCTGGGAGGAAGCCCGTTGGTGGTGCGATGCTCCATGGCCTGAGTTACCTTTTACTCTTCAGATGAGCAAGAGAGTTATTTCTGGCAGAAAACAAGGGGATATTTGAAGTCTTGAAGAGACAGTATATCCAGTAGATTTTTCTCTGGTGGTGGTGGAAATGCCTGTTGGGAGCAGCTTTAGCAAAGGAGACGTGATGTGTTTCCCTGTATTGCAAATGTGCCATCTACTCACTCTGGCTGTGGTCAAGTAGACTTTGTAGACAAGGCAAAAAATATTGTTTAATTGACTGTCCTGAGAATAAGATCAGCCTTAGCTTCTGTAAATCACCGCTTAGCCCTGCCAGTTGTGGTACTCATCCTGTGATTCCTGTGTGAACCTGGCCACGTCCCTGATGTACAGATACCTGCTGGCAGTGTGGAGAGCTGTCACCTCAGCTGTCACCTGGGGGTCCTACTGTCTGCTGCAGCAGTGCGCAGTGCAGCCCTTCCCTGCAGAGAGCAGCGGGACACACTTCAGAGTAGCTTTCTCCTGATGTACAAAAACATGGGGAAGGGGGAGAGTAATTCAAATCAGAGGAGCAGCTGGTATGTCCTGTTTTCTGTCGTGGAACAAAGAGCAAGCACGGGCCAGGCAGTGTCCAACTTCTGCAAAGGCAAATGGTCATGTTCTGCTTCAAAAGTAGCCTGGTTTGTGAGGTACCCCTCAATTCTCATAAAAACATCTGCATTTAGCTGGAACAGCATGAGCATCACAGTGTATCACAGCTATTACCTCAAGCCTAGCTAGCAGCAGTTTGGTGATGAAAGTAATGTAGATTAAATAAGATCTCATTTGTAAAATTTTATTTAAATAACTTCAAAAGAAGTCAAGCATCAATATGGTTTGTTGGGTTTTTTTTTTTTTAAATTAAATTGGCAAGTCATATCTGCGTTTCATTAGGTGCCATGACTTTGCTGTCAGACAGTGGTATTTGTCATCACAGCAAATGTCTTGGGTAGGGGGACGGAGTAAATCTGTAGCAAAACTAAGTGGCATATTTGTGTTTACAATTGGAGGCTGCCATGAGTTTTTATGAAGCACCTCAGGAGCAGCAGCTGCAGCTTCTTTGGGAGTATATTTGCTCTGATATTAAGAGGATGGCAAGTCAAGGAGAACAATGAGCTCGTATTTGGCTTGGATTTACCAGGCTCTATTACAGGCAGTATGATGTATATTAAATAAACCCAACTTGCTGATATAATTTTGTCCCTCTAGTAATAGAACGGAGCCCATTTAATGCCTGTATTTATGGTCATTGCTCCTCCTCCTACACCATGTGGAAGAAAAGCAGTTCTGATAATACACGTGTGTATTAAGGATCTAATTTAAATTCTTCCACTCGTTGCAGTGGAATAGGGTTTTGGTGAAGCTGCTGTGGCTTATCTTTGCTGATTTTTTGTTATTGCACAAGTCTAAGACACCTACGTGTGTTCTGGGTTAATTATGGCTAGAGCGGTACCATTTCTTGGGGGGCTTATAAAGCCCATGAAAGCTCTGGTGAGGNTGGCTTATCTTTGCTGATTTTCGTTATTGCACAAGTCTAAGACCATTTCTCGACAGCAGGAACTGAAATTCTGCTTCATCAATTTCTGCCCAGACCTAACAGTAAAACAAGGCCTTGAGAATTTTAAAGCTTTCTGTTGTGAAACCTCTGAAGTTGGGTAGCCTGTTTCTCTGGGCGGTGGTAGAGTCCGAGGCCCTTTAAATGCCACTGCATTGCCATTTTATTTATTATTCATCCTGTGAATGTATCAAATAGCTACAGGCATCCATCTGTCATTTTGAGGACTGTCCCGTCAATTCGAACACACAGCTGCACAAAGGGACGGCCTCTCAATATACTCACCTCTGTCCCCAGCCTCCTCACGAGTCTGGAAAATAAAAATAAAGGCTGATGTATGAGTTAAACACACAAGCAGCTATTTTGTTTTTTTCCTCTGGGTGTCACGGTGATGTTTTACCCTCTCCTTTCTCTAAGGGAGGTAAAAAAACAAGTGACAAGTGTATCTCAGGGCATTCAGCGAAATGAAGCCTTTGATGAATCTCTACGTGCTTTATAACCTTTGAACTCAAAGTGCTCTTTGCTGCCTGTGCCCCAGCTCCTTTGGGTGCGGTACCCAAGGGTTGCTAGTTTGGACATAGTACCTGACCTCAAGGCTAGATGCTGGCTCTGGCAGAGCTTCACAGCTGTTGTCAGGGTTGCATTTAATTCTTCAGTCTGGAAAAGAGTGAAGTGGCCGGAATTTTCCAGTGCAATTCAAAAGCTGGTCTTTTTTTTTTTTTTTTTTTTTTTTTAAATTAGTGAAAAACACCTTGGCTGGTCTCAGTCTCTGACAATAGTTTAGCTAACCTGGGGGGTTTAAATTCATTTGCATTTTTTCCTCACCTTGTTTTATCATAGCAATGCTTTTAACTGGGGCTCTCAAGACTTTTATTTTTTTTTTTGCATTTGAAATGAGCAGAGTTCAGGGGGGAAGCTTTTGGTGTCACATCCGTGCAATCAGTTTAGGTTATATGTTTGCTCAGGGCTCACGATACAAAGTGAAAGGTGCAGTTCTTTCAGTCCATCTCTCTTTCTCCTGTTAATGTGTGATGCAAGTGCAAATGAGAACTTCACTGAAATCCATCAGCAGTTAGAATATTCCTTAAATTCTAAAATAATTCATCCAGATTTCAGTTTTGTTGAGCTTGTTCTAGGGCACTGGAGAAATGCATGAGCTACAGACAAGGATACAATCTAACGTCCTTTTTAAGTGCATATTCACCGTTAAAATTGACTTTGTGATTCTCCTTGCCTTTCTAATCTTTGCCTAAAGAAATAGGCTTGCAAATACATACAGACTAACCACTATCTCTGTTTAAATCTGAAAACCTATTCTAGGGAGAATCTTTTCCAGTTGCTTGGTCCTGCTACCCAGAATCACATCTCTCATAGAGTACACTATTATTTATGACAACAAGCAGGATGATGATCAGCATAAAACCACAGAACCAATACAAATGCATCTTACTGAATGTACGCTGAAAGTATCCTGAGGCAGTAGAGAAGTCAAGTAGATCAAGGAGTAGCTCCTACTTTGCAGACATCTGGTAAAAGCACAGATTGATTCTGAATATCCTCCAGCAATGAAGTGGTGCTATAGATAAAGAAATAACTACCATTGTGAAAACATCTGCTAATTATTATGTTCACCAGGAAATATGCACCACAAAAAAAAATATGTTGCTCCCTTATTTGTGGTTACCTGGATTGCTTTTTAATTAGGGCTAGAGGGTGCAAGTTGGATAATAGCAAAATTCTTTTGAATTGACACAGTTGTGAAAAAATATTCAGATAATTGTATTTATTATGAGAACCAGTGTGAAATGTCTGGCTCTGCACTTCCTGATGGCAGCCCACAGAGGGTCTGTAACTCATTCTCTAGTTCCTCATGCAGTTCTGCTTTGCCTGGGGAACAGTCTGTTTCTGCAGCGTTAGGGATCTCTGCTGTGGCTGGGGCAGGCTGCATCAGCAGCAGCAAAATCCCACACCCTCCTGCTGTTCTCCTCTTCAGAGGAAGACGAGGGAGAAGATTTTAGGTACAAAGATGGTACAAGAGATGGAAATTTTCAAATAAATGGCTCTGCAATGGTTGGAGCCCTGGCCTCAACTATCAAGAAATGGGGTGCTGATGGGGGAGTGCTCCCCTGTGCTCTTAACTGCCTTTCCCAAAAGCCATCATTCCTCCTTGGGCAGGTCCTCTGTAAGCTCTGCATTCTGCCTCCTCCTAAACTTCATTGAGCAGCAGAAGACAAGTTACGCTGCTTCTCTTTGGTACGAAATATTAAGGTAGAACAACTCCATCCTGAGTGTGTCTTTACTGGGGGCTGGTGCACCTGGGGTGTGCCTGGTCCTGTGAGCACCTGGGGCTTGTTGTATCTGATGAGGAACCAAGCTGGTGCAGCTGCTGGGGGGCTGGCTCTGCCCACGCTGCCATTTCTGCTTTGTTCTCAGTGGCGAAGGGAAGCACAGAGCCCCTTGTTCCTTGTAGCAGCTTCAGTGGGTCTACTCAGCATGAAAATATCTCCTGCTTTTTGTTGGAGGCTGTGCTGTGTCTTTGCAGAGGCTACGGGAAAGGTAAAGCATCTGGAGGGAGCAGAAAAGTTAAGGTTTGTACTGCTGGATAGTGGGACCTTCTTTGAATAACAATGTGTTTGCAAAAGATTTGAAGTTTTCAGTAGGGAACTGCTTTTTTTTTTATTTCACATGGAAGTCAGCTTTCAGCTAATATAGATTTATCCACTTTGGGATACAAAATCCCGCTTTCTGCTCTGTGCTATTTTTCCTGAATACCACGGGAGGCTTTATTTTTCCCTGACAGCTAGCTAAAGGGCACGTTTATTTGACAACTCCTTCATCAGTGAAAAAGTAGAAAAGACATTAATCTAGGCTATATGCAGCACAGTAGTGCTAAGGACCTCAGCTGAGTCCTTCGAAAAATAATAGCAAAACCTTCTTTCAGTGCTGTGGGTTTAACTGGTAAGTCAAGCTTCTGTAAGCTGGTTCTATGTGGGATCTGTGTATGGACAGAACTGCTTTTCAGGAGTAAATCTGGTGTAAGTGGTAGGAGATGGGGGGGAGGGTAGGTGGAGAAACCCCAGATGTGGCAGAACATGAGAAGTCAGAGAGATGTTCTTGGATCACACAAGGTTAGCTCTGACTGCTGGGAGGAACAGCATTGAAAGTCCTGGCCCCAGGATGCAGTCTAATTAGCTCAGCCTGGATTTTTAAATTATTTATATTGTAGCATCATGTAGAAGCCTGGGTCAGGGCATCATGCACACACCATCCAAAGGCAGCCCTTGCACTGAGGATCTTCGCAGGGCAGGGAAACTGCATTGCTGCTTCGTATGTGTGTGATTTGTAGCGGGGTTCTTCATGGTCTCGCTGGGACGCGGTGTGAATGCATGGTGAGACGTGTGCCTTGAAGGGACAGCAGTCCTCAAGCGAGCAAAATACACGTGTACCTGCTGTTGTTAAACAGGTGAACAGCCCCTGGAAGTCAGTAAGTCTGTTTATATGTTGAAATGTAGGCATGTGGCTTATGCTACTATGGAAAGGAAAATAACCCATGAGAAGGGAGGGGAGAGAGCAGAGGATTGGGAGCTTCTCGCGGACTCCAGCTCAGGGCACAGCCCTAAGTACCAGAAAGGGAATCCTGGCTTCTCTGAGGGTTTTGTAGTTCTGCCACCGACTTCAGTTGAGTCAAGGTTTCACAAATCTTTGTTCCTTTTTTATAGCCTTTTATTATGATCCTGAGCAACTGAAAAGGTTTGGGGTTTTGCAGATAAATCCTTTTCAGGCATTGTCTTTTCCTGACAGTTTTAAATGTCAGCCTGTTTGTAGCTGGCGGATTAGTGAGGCTTGTTATAGACTGGGTTAATTTAGTCTGTATATGTAGATCTGTATTTATAAGCAGCATGAAACATGTGTTAACAGTTTTCTATAATGACAGGTAAAACACTCATCAGTGTTTCAGCTGGTGATGAGAGGAGTCTGAAAGTATGTCTGCAGGTTCCTTCCTGGGCAGGCAAAGCTCTCCTGCTTCTCCCGGTGATCAAGCAGGACCTTCCCTTGGGGACAGAGGAAGGAAACTTAGGTAACTTCACAGCTCAGCCAGTGGGCATTCTGTGTGTAATGTTGGCAAGTCCCACCTAAGATGGGACCAACCTCATTTGATTTCCATTAAAATGCAGTATTTGAGGTTTTATTAATTCTTGTCTGCACCCAAGGCTGATGTTGCTTACTACAAGAAACTAGTTTAGTGTTTAAACAAAACCACAACACAACCCAATCCCCAGACTTTAATTACACAGGAAGATAGAAATGAACCTTGAGAAAGAGAAGCCTGTGCTAGTTGTGGTGAAAAAAATTAGGCAAAGTGATAAATCCTTTAGTGACATTTTTTTTAAAAAGTGCATTCATTTGTCAGATTTATTTTTATACCAGGAAGAAACTCTGCCTTTTACAGATGATGAGCTTGTACAGTTCTTTGTAAAAGACTGTATTTCTGGTATTCAAAAGCAAGTAGACTAAACAGAAAATGTGAGTTAGTAGTTTCTGCAAGTTGAAGTGGAACAGTCTTTTAATACTTAATTAGATTCTTTACAATTTGAAATGCTTATTTGCAGTATGCATGAGGTGGAAACTATCTTAATTCGTATTTCTATTTTTGCATTGTCTAGTTTTCTTATAAGAAAACTTGGGTACAAATAAATATATACTCACTTTGGAAAATAAAAAGACTGTCAGGCAGGTAAACTGGGTGCTCGTGCCTCACTTGTTTGCACATTATTGGGAATAGTGAAGTTTCTCATTGTTGGGTGAGTGCAATAAAAAGCTGCGCATCTATTGCTGATGGAGGAGTCGGAGAAGAATCCAAATTTCACTCCTGCGACTTTGAGATAACAGGAGAGAAACGCAGCAATGTTTGTTTAACTTTGAATGCATGAAGAGAACAAATCTGGGTAGTGCAATGCATGTGGAGGGGTTTTTTTTCATAGTCACATTGAGAATGACATTCTTCATTGCAGACAGGGAATTGAAGGCAAAATATTCATACGTGGAGGCTCTGTTTTGTATGGGATAGGAAGCTGAAATCTGCACCACTGCTAAGGAATGAGTCATTTTGGTGTAACACCAAACAGCTTATTCCAGTAAGGTACATTATTACCTTTTAAAGTCACTCCCTCTGCTCCCATTGAGATTCCAACATTGTTTTTCCTACTACTCTAGGGATTCATGTTAGAGTTTTAAAGAAACAATCCACATAGTGGCTTTAAAGAAGAAATACAATAATAGTTTTGTTTGTTTAGACCCTGCCCTGCACCTTGCAGTAGTTCTTAACAACTTGAAGTGGTTGAAGCTAGTGTCTTGTTTTCTTTATAGCCTGTTGTAAAAGTGTGGTGCTTTTGGGTGGGCTGAGGGGGTGGTTTGTTTTTTATAGAATCACAGAATGGTTTGGGTTGGAAGGGACCTTAGAGATCATCTAGTTNCTGGAGCCTTCTCTTCTCCAGGCTGAACAACCCCAATTCTCTCAGCCTGTCCTCATAGGGGAGGTGCTCCAACCTTGTGAAAGGCTTGGATTATTTCTGTAAGTTTGGCTTCATATTGGGGTGGCATCTCTGTGTTAAAGACGTATGGCTTGTCCTTACAAGATAGAAAGATGTAATGGGGAAAAAAATGGCACCGTTAAAGGTACAGTGGGATCGAGTGTTTCTGTGGCCTCTGTGTTGGTGGAAGGGGAAAGCAGAGCCAGGGGTCTTCACAGAGACTGCGGGTGACACCGGTTCCCCAGGGTCACTTGTGGCTCTGCACAGGGCTATTGTGTCTTTTTCGTCAAGGACAGGCAGCAGAGCAGCCAGGGCAGGCTGTGCTCGGGCAGTGTGGTCGTGTGCTGGAGACAGTGCTCGGCAGGGCAAAGGGGCAGAGGAAGCAATCTGGGATGCAGCAGTACTTAGCAGGAGTGTGACTATTCAGATGTGCTCTTTCAGATATGATCATCAGCTCAAAGCGGTGAACAGCTCTGAAGTTCAGTGGTGCTGCTTTGCCCCCTCTTGAATGAGGTTTCCAGCGCATTCTGTTTGGTGTCAGGAGTGTGTTGATGACAGTATCTGGTTATGGGTTCAGTCACTGTTGCCTCCACCAGTATGGGCAATGATATCCTCCATCCCTGCTGAGATTGAACCGATCTAACCTTATCATGCTTAATTTCTCTGATAGCATGCAGTTTGTTTTGATTCTTTTTATGTCAGTCGCTCCCCTTTGCAAAGAAACAGCGTTGCTTTAGTGCTAACAGTGCATCCCCGTGTCTGTGTGGTATCAGTGGAGCAGCATGTTAAATGCAAACCTTTAGAAAACCCATCTTTATAACTGTCTAACCTTTGTATTCACCACCTAACAGTATACAAATGAACCTGAGCTTGTGTGATGCAATGTGATGAGGCACACCGCAAAAAGTGTATAGTCTATGAAGTGAGTAGATGAGCTGGAAAAATAGCGGCTGAATTTAAGCTGCCAAATTAGTTTAGCGCAGGGAGACTGTAAAGCATTCTTCATAGATTGAAATGAATTGCTGTAGGTTGTGGTGTCCATGACCTTTATATATTTTTGACAGTAAAGCATAACCTGTTCTCATGAGAAGAAAATCCCCATTACGAAAGGACGCCTCTTACATTATTCAATCCTTTGGTGTGTGTGAGCAAGTCATTTTATTTGGAAAAGTTGGTATGATTTCATCATGAGGATGCCCTCTGCTTTAATTCAGTCTCCCTGACCTGAGTTCAAACCCATCACACATTGTAGCAACTGCAAATAATTCCTTTGTAAAGACTGTCAGAAGTGAAATGAGGTTAAGTCAAAACCCCACAGCTCTGCAGAATGCGTGACTAGGGCGTGTGAAGGGGTGATTGGCAATTGCTGGCCGGAAGTGTCAGTTTTAAATCGTCCTTGGAAGAGTTGTCACCCTCAAAGGTTCAACTCAATGACAAGGAAATTAGAGAAGTGTCTGTAAGAGCGGATCTCAACTTGAAAATGCTCAATAAGAGGGCAAAAGAAATGCTAGAAATGTAACTTTCCACATGAATATTAATGGCTAATGCTGCAGGCTACTTCCACGCTGATTTTTATCTTCTGACTTAGCCTTACTAGGTCAAATTTAAAAAATATTTGGGGACTGGGCATGTAGGTGACTAGCAGGACTTACAAAGCATAGGAAAGGATAAACAACTAGGTCTGTCTCGCTGCTGGTAGGGCTTCAGTCTTCAGCCTGACTGGTTATTAGGGTTGACAGAGAAAAGCAGGTTCTTAGCTTGTACCTTTGAGATGCCAAAATACACGTGAAGATCAGTGATCTCTGAGCCTGTAGAGTCTTCTTGTAAAAGCCTTTTTGTTTTTGGGCTGGTGGTTTTTTTTGGATGAGATACATTCAATACTTTTTTTTGGAATGTAGATTTTATTCTGAAGTAGAGTTTTGAAACTCGGTGGGTTAAAATAAGGTGTCTTTACATTAACAAACACACAGGCAGTGTGCAGGAGTTGTGTGCTCCAAGTGGAGTCCTTAGCTGGGACTTTCCATAGGTCATCTCACTCCTTTGACCAGACTCAAATCTCATGAGGTTACGTTAAAAACAGCTTCTTCCTGGCTTTTAGTCAAAGGTTGACGCTTAAAGTTTTAAGTCCTGCCTATATTAGGAAGGGGGGAAAGTGCATCAGTGTAATTATATCACTGTAGTTGCACTGGTGCTGACTTTCTGAAGTCCCCACCTTTCTTGCCTTGTTCTTTCTCCCACCGTATCTCAAGAAGAGCATGAAAAGACACCAGCCACAATGAGTTACCAGTGAGCTGAATTTCAGCTGCCATGAACAGATGGAGCCAAAGGAAAAACCCAGTGGTCTTTTTATAAAACAAAACAAACATGTTTATAGAGCTCAGTTTTATTATTAAAGTAATAGCTGTGAAAACTTTACTTTTTAAAGTAAAAGGGAAACTAAAGGGTAGGAAATACCAAGATGGGACTGCATCTTTCTCTCTTTTTGTCTCTGTTTTTGAGTAATAATGCAGAACAACTAGAGAAAAATCGGAAAATTCTTTACCATACTTTTTCTGCATATGTGTGGTTAGAAATGTCCCTCTGTGCAGTATATCCAGCTACTTTTACGAGCTTCTCTGCAGCACATCTTTCAGAGTTAAATTTAACTTGACACCTTTCTCAGTGACCATTAATTCAGTTTGTAAGAGAGTCTGGAAACCTTTGATATTGATATTGTATTGCTGCAATTACTGCCTGTGGTCCTGCGGCCATACTAAAATAAAAAGGCCTGCATACTTCGCTTTTAAGTCAATCCCTCAGAGGCTCAATCAGTTTGATTTCTGAAACCTGTGCTTGGCAGCGAAGCTGATTAAATTCTGCTGGTATCAAGGCTGTGCGCAGGGGGTTCAGAACCTAGGTGCAATGTCATGTTCTCATAGCGGAGGTTATTATACCAAATTTTGATGTTTCAGAACCCAGGTTAAAAAAAAAAAAGTCTTCAAAGAGTATGAAAAGATACGTGTGGAGCTGGGCAGCAAATGAGCTCAAAACCAGTAGATCAAGAGCTAAAGGACACAGGCATTTTGGTCACATTGAGTTACTACTTTAAGCATGTTTCTTGCAGTAGTAACAGAGGCTGCAGCTAGGAAAATGATCCGAGCAGGGAGGGGACATCAAATTGAGGCAGAGATAAAGTGCATTAGCCAATTTACGCCTACACTTTGATACAATTTTCTGTTGGTTTTTGCAGTATAAGGAAATGCAGTAAATTGCCCCAGAACTAATTCCTGGTAATTAGAAGCCAAGGAAAGTGTTGCTGACTGCCCTGTGAGTTACCAATGTGCAATCCTTAGAGTCTAACGTTGCATCCAGTTTTCAAGCTGAATGTTAGGATAGGCTGCAGATCTTACTCATCGATTCAACATAAGTTTATAGGACTCTCATGGACCTTTCTGGCTTTGAGATTGTCTGCGTTAGCTTTTATGACATTTAAAGGCTTGGCTAAGATGCAGCTGAAAAATTTATATCGGAGGAGAACTGATTCCTCCATTTCTAGTGCTACAGAATTTCCACCCTCCCATTACATCAGACTGTCCAGAAGTGTCCTAAATTACTGTTATTTGGTTAGAAAAGCAACACTCCTTTTTACCCCCAATTGCTCTCATAAATTATACTAGGAAACGTCTGTCAAGTAATAGGAAGCAATGTATCCTTGGAAAGGAAAGGGACGGAACTGTTAAAAATAATCCACTCCTCAGTAATTGTAGCATACTTGCAGTCAGGGCGTTGAGCCAGAGAAGAATAAGAGCTGGGTAAACAGGAGAGAGGGATTTTACTACTTTCTTAGTTAAGGTAATATTTGTGGAAAATGGTAAGCCCATAGTAATTTACCCTAAATGACTCTTGTTTAACAGAGCCCTTCCTTAAATGAGATCTTAATGATTCTTGATAATTCCCTGAGTCCTGAGAAAAACTTAGTCCAGTGAGTTATCACGGAAGTTGGTAACTTCATCTTTGTGAGGGGTTGCTCAGTCGTGCAGCAGGCTTACTCGCCTTAAAACAGACATGCGGGACTAATGCCCAAAGATTTTATTGAGTGAGTCAAGAGCAGCTCTGAGAATGAAAGAGCACTGAGCTATCTTTCCTGAGTGTAAATCTTTGCCCTTGTGCCTGTATAGGTTTCTGTTTCTTGTTGACTTTTTAATGGGAAACTTCTTGGCAGAAACATTTTCATCACTTAAGTGATTTTTAAATATAAAAGAATGGCTATCTATAAAAAAAATGGCATTCTTAAAGGTAATGCCATGCCTGAGGATATGTGGTTGTAAGCCTTTCATTGCTGTCAGTAGGAAAGGCAACATGCTTTCCTATCATAAAAAAAAAAATAATTATTTGGCATTCAGTATGCGTGTGAATAGAATTAATTCATAGCCTCATTTGTTTCTGCACTCAGATAATTGAAGAAAACATGAATAGGATAGGCTGTTAGAATTGCAAATTATGGCTATAGATTGACTGTCCTGGGTGACGAAAACGGCGAATGTAGCTGTGCAGTACTGTAGAAGGAACTAAATCCCTTGCAGAGGTTTCACTCTCTGAGGCTGCCCTGGTGAAAAGCTTTGCTTCTGTTTTTCTGCGGTGTAAAAGGGTGGCCAGATTTGTCCCACAATTTCTTTCTGTGAAGTTAGTGAAACAGCCTCACTGACACTGCGGCTGGGAATATCTGAAATAGCCGGTGGGATCCTGAAACTCACAGGGGAAGGATCTTTCCTCCACTAGAGGACCTTTATTTAAGTAACAGTAGTTCTTTTCCTCTTGTGATTGTGAGCAAATGCAACATTGTCCTTTTTGAATGAAGGTGATGTGGATCCTAACTGAACAGCAGGCTAATGTCAAACAAACCTTAACCATGTGGCTGGACACAACCGATGAGGGAGGTGCCCTTGGTTTCCCTGGATTAATCTGAAAGATGGGATAAAAAAGTGTGAGGTGTTATTCTCCGCATGAGAAAATGCATCAGTGAAATCATTTCATTATAGGAAAACAGACTTGCATTTCATGCTATTGCTTTACAGAAATGAAATGAAAAGGTGGTTCTTGTATAGTGATGTATGTACTTTCTAAACAAACAGGATCCCTTTCGGTCTCAGTCCTCTTGTAATTCTCTCTTGCTGATGCAGTTTGACCTTTTGCTCCAAAATTTGAAATCAAAATGCAACTCATCTCTGTGGGCACAGATATAGCCCAGAACGAATGATAAGGTACTTGGAAATAATAGTGTAGTTTACATGGAATTGTACATAAGAGATATGAGGTCAAAGCAGCATCTAAATTCAGTTCTTGGTCTGGGGGAAAGCTGTACTTTTTCATGTGTCTGACAAATACAGCATTGAGAGCTGATTTTTCAGGTTGCACTGCTTTTTTNTTTTTTTTTTTTTTTTTTTTTATTCCCCGAAGTAAAAAGCTTTTGAAACAGCATAACTAAAGAGACTGAGCAAATTTTAAGTGGGGTGTAACATGTCTGGGTTTCTAAGGGCAGGCAATAAGAAGCCGTGTTCACAAAGTAGTTCATGAAGCTCTTTCAGTAGGTGTCTGCAATACATCTAAACCCCCCTAATCTCCTTTGATTCCAAGTAATGACTCACACTGATGTCAGGGCTCAATAGATGCAAAAATGTTTCCAAGCCTGTGGGGCTATGGGAGGGTTTTAGAGTCTCTTACTCATGTTTTTGACAACTCTTACAATTGCTTGTACCTCTTTCATGACCCTGTTTGTTGGTTTGGGTGCAGCACTGCATGAACACTCCTGTTGACGAAGGACCACAGCCACTCAGCTGTAGGGATTTGGCTGATTTAATGTTTATGTACTCTTGAAATGTGAAGTATCGTATTCCTATCTGAACCTGGAACTCCTCTTCTTTGAATTCCATGCATCTCTGGATGTGTAAATGAAAAGATTGCTGCCCCTGAGCTGATTAGTGTCTTTCTGTCTGAATATTTTCTGCGTCAAACACTTTAGATTCATTTTTATTAAAGCAGGTGTAAAAAAATACTCTTCACTAACATAAATACAAATCTTGGGCTTCTGCATTGTCTTGTATAAGTTGTACTTCATGTGCCTTTTATCCTTTTTACCACTAGGGCTAGATAGTATGGACAGGTGAGCGTTGTGGATGGCCGTAATTATTTCTCTCTGGCTTTGCAGCTGTGGTGTGCGGGAGGAATGCGTTGGCTTGTGTCAGCAATGACGTAGAAGATGGTGAGCCAAGGAATATAACAGGCTTGCAACAAAGCACCAGTGAATGGATGTGGGAGGAACCATTCACCCTGTGAAAAGTGGCTGAATTTTTTATTGTGTGAGATTTTTTTTTTCCCCAGCCCCCCCTTCATTCCAGTAACAAATGTCAAAAATGTGTGCATGAATTTTTAGGATTTTTTAGGGAGGTTTTCTGTAAACACCATTTCTAGGTTTTGATGAATTGTATTCAATGACTTCAAGCTGTAGGAGTTGACTGCTAGACTCTGTGCAAATTATTTTGATGGTATTTTCTGCAGTGTTTAATGCTTATTACCGAGTTGACATATTGACTAGTCCAGCAAGAGAGCTGTGGTTCAAGATTGTCCTCAGCTATTTCTAGGCTTCGTGTTCTGCTTGTTTTTTCATGCTTTTCCTGTGGGTCATCCAGATTAACTCTGCAAACTGAATGTAGGGGATGTGCATCAGGTGCTTTGAATTAGTGTAAAACCAATTACTACAAGCTCAGGAGTCTGGCAAGCGAAGATCCAAGCCTTGGGTGATAAGTGTGCTTCCATCTGCTGTACTGCTGGCACTGGGCAGCAAGAAACACCTCCTAGTTCGAGCACGTAAAATGGGCTCTCGAGATCTAATACAAACAGAATGTGTGATGACAATGACAACGTTGGTGGTGAGTTACCTTTAACTGATAAGTGATCTATAGGTTCTAAGCTACATGAGAAAAAGCTCAGGAATTTCTCATAGTGGGCAGAATTGGGCCTATGCAAAGGATTGCGAACTGTAGTCTTCTCCAGAAGCTGTGCCACTTCATGGAAGTAACTTACCTCTTGGTGTGATGTTGAAGGAATCCTCAGCTGTGCTGAATTAAGATGTTTTCACATCTGGCGGTGGAACAGAAAGGTTCTGGACCAATTGTATAAAAGCTTTTTAGGTATAGCCTTCATTAAAATTATACCCAATTATCACCTTTTTTTCTGGTTTTCATTAAGATATTTAGCTTTTGGCTTAAAAATAATTAAATCTGGATTACACTTTTAAGATCAGAAGGGGAAAAAGTGTGAGAGAAGATACTGCAAAAGCAAATGCTTACTGTAAGCATTAAGTATTTCACGTCCCCATCAGGACTAGAGATATGTTTTTAAGGCGTTTTATGAGCTCTTAATAGAACAAAATTATTCCTGTGAAGATATACTTCTTTCCAATGATATCTTTGCTTTCAGTTTTACAGTGCTTCTTTACAATTTACTGTATTGTTCAGAATTCTGTTTGTAAACTTAATCCTTAAACCAGCACGTTTGTACAAGCGCCACACGAAAAATTTCACACTGAATTTGTCTCGGTATGTTTTGTTCAAGTCGATTACCAGTTATTTTCTGGATGATCTGCTTAGAGTGAAGGTGTCAGAACCGTACTTGTTCAGAAGTTCTATTTTGGGCTGTATAACAATGCAGATTTTGATGAGGTGTAACAAAGGTATGGTAAAGCAATTCTTATCACTTGGATACCGTTTAAGATCTTCTAAGCAAAGTAAAACCTTTAATCCTTCTGAGCAGTCCTGTGAGAATCACCGGTGTTTGCATTTTGCAGTAATGCAGAGTGAGAATACCAGAATACGGTGTGACTTGCCACAGGCTAGGCAGGGAGCAAGTGGTAAAGTGGGGATTAGAATTTGAAAGCTCCTGGCTCAAGTTGGCACTCAACCCGCTAGATATCACGGACTCTTCTAATCAAACCTCTGAAACTACAGTATCCTACCATCTGTTGTGCAAATTTCCTCGGGGAACTTCAAGATGCACGCTTTCTTTTACATTTCAGGCTCTCTGAAAACTAATAAAAAACCTAGAAGCGAACCAAAAATGCACCCAAGTCATACATTTATTCTTGTGGTGTGTTGGTTTAGTTGTTGAAATTAACTCATGATTGAGGAAAACAAAAGGTGTCTCCTACAGAACATTGCAAATTTTCATCTGTTAGGCAAAATGTCGTGGTGTGTTTGTTTATTTTTTTGTGATGAAAACAAAAGAGGAAAAACCCATCTGAATTATTTCTATCATCTGATTGCCTCTGTCACACTCCTTTTGATTCAGTGACTTGCCAGAATTTACCCATTGGCACAACAGTTATTTTTAGACACGTTTCTAGATTTCAAGTAAAGCTTACTGGTGCATACAAATTATTCATTTAAGCATTGATTTGAAAATAATAATAATAATCATATATCTCTCTGTAACAGTGTGTCAAGAAAGAATTAAATGTAGTAATTCTGGAAGCAGTAATTGTAAGCAAGAGTTTATTGGGAGATCATTTGGGTTTGAATGACAATAGAAAATGCAAGCTGCAAATAAAGAAAAGCAGGAATCGAAGTGCCTGCTCTGCACTGGGCGTGCAGAGGTTCCCTCAAAACACTGGCTTGCTCACAGCAGCAACAACCTCGGAGCTGTGTGTTAGAAGGAACTTGCTTGATCTTCACTGCTGCTTTACAGCACTGTGGTCTCAAAGCCAGTCAGCACAGCGAGAGCGGCTCCTGTGCCGGCGTGAGGAGGGGAGGGTGGGTTTTACCTCTGCTAGCTCATTGCCAAGGTACAGGTGATCTCACTTCTCCCTTGATCTGGATCCTATCCTGCAAGATGTTAATTCTTAAAAGGAGATGTTGTGGAGTCTCCTTCTCTGGAGACATTCAAAGCCCGCCTGGATGCGTTCCTGTGCGATCTGATCTGGGTGTTCCTGCTCCGGCAGGGGGATTGGACTAGGTGATCTTTCGAGGTCCCTTCCCATCCCTAACATTCTGTGATTCTGTGAGATGCCTGGATGCTTTAACATCCTTCACTGTGCAGTGTTAAGTGATATGAATTTGATTAACTGTTCATGGCTTTAGCACTGGCCGGTGCTCCTGTATGTTGTGATGCTTCTACACCTGTGTGATGGTGATTTTGGATAAAGTTCTGCATCCACCCCTGGTTATAAGTAACTTAACTCTCCTGCACCTCCCATTCTTTAGCTCTCTCCTTACTCATCACATCAGCTGTGAGCTGCTTGGCTATCTGACACCTGACAAGATGTGTGTTTTATCCCGTCTCGTTTATCAGCACTCCTGTTCTGAAGATACTGGCTTTCCCTTGCTACTTTTGAATTGTCCCTCATGCATGAAATAGTCTCTTTAGTCTGCTTTGGAATTGCTTCTCTCCTCCATCAGTCCCCTGTGTCGAGGCTGCTGGCTTGGAGGAGTTGTGCTGAGATCGGCTGTGGTTCCGTCTGAGGGAGCAACTGCAGAGGGAGATCTGATCTGCTGAGAAGCCATGTGCCTGGTACTGTAAAATCTCCTGAATGAGCAGTTTTGGGAGCACTGGAAGCTGTGTGGCATTATAACATGGCACTGCATGAAGCTAATACACTGTGCTTCTCACTGGGGCAACACTGAGAAAAGATGTTTCCCAAGGACCATAAACTGTCTTGGCTAAAACCATGTGCTCAGTCTGTGCGGTACCTAGGACAAGACAGAGCCTGGTCTGTGTTTGGAGCTCAAATGGCTTTGCTTTACACGTGCAGATTACTTATCTACATGAGGTGCCTACAGTTCTGCATTGCAAAAATTTTTCAGTGCTTTCCCAACTCTGCGGGGGAAAACCTGCTCTGAGTGTATTTGATGCCTAAACATCACCTAGTCTTTGGGGACTATCAGATACTGAGCGTTTGCATATTGTTTGAACAATGTGCTACATAATACACAAACTAAAAATTATTGATATTCAATACAATCCATGAGGCAGGGCAGATGGATTTTTAAAGGGGTTGGACTGTACATATGTGCATCTGTTTCTGCTGTCAGTAACTGTTTCATTTATGTCACTTATTGACTGGCCTCTGATAAAACATCTACCAGCTAGCATTCACCCAGGGTTTATTTTCGTGTCTAGAGTGGTGTCTTTTTTGTCAAAAGATGTAAACCCAAATACTTTCCCAGCCAACCAAAATAATTTGGAAGGCTGTCCTAATGAATCCACTGGGACCTAGTCCCCTAAAGCAAAGCTCTTCCTTGCTAACCTGTATATTTCTCAAAAAAAAAAAAAAAATTGGAGAGGAATCCCTCTTTCTTAAGGATTAGTGATCTGTGAATTCTGTGGTAAAAGTTGTAACTTAAACAGGAGAAAAAAATCAGTTAACAGATGCGCTAGAACAGCTAAAAAGTAAGAGGGGCTTTCTGTGAAGGGGATGCCAACAACTTATGCTTGCCCCTCAAAAGGGAAGTCTGTGAGTTGTCATGCTGTCTGTGGCTGGTGTACAAATAAATTGTGTATCCAGACACCCATCAGCATAGGATGGAGATGCTTTGATTTTTTTTTTTTTAATGTAGTTATCAGTTCTGGCTGAGAACTGTAGCTTCCATCTGCCTCTTGTTATTGTTTTCTTTGGGAAGACTTTTTGAATAAGAAAGCTGGCAGATTGCAGCTGACTTGAGGGGTAGCGTGTACAAAGAGAGGTGGGTTACTTTGTTTATTCATAGAATCACAGAATGGTTTGGGTTGGAAGGGACCTTAAAGATCATCCAGTTCCACTCCCCTGCCATGGGCAGGGACACCTCCCACTAGCCCAGGTTGCCCAAAGCCTCATCCAGCCTGGCCTTGAACCCCTCCAGGGATGGGGCATCCACAGCTCCTCTGGGCAAATTCCATTGCCTTACATGAACACCCATTAGGAGGAAGTGGTTTTGCTATAAAAATGGGAATCTTTTTTTTTTTCTTTTGGGGGGCGGGGGGGAAAGGGGGAGGCAGGAGTGGGGCCATGGTGCACAGAGAGAAAAGCAAGAAAGAAGAAAAAGCGTGGTCTGCATGGGAGAGCATAGTGCAGTCTTCCCTTCGGGGTGTTCTGTGTGGGCTTTGCTTTTAGGAAATGATGATGTCTCCTGGCTAAAAAAGGTGCCTTACAGATGTGGTCCAGGAAAAAAAAAAAAACCACCACCAAAACCAACAACAAAGGCAAATCATGCTCTTTGGATTCCTGCGTAATCCATGATAGAATGAAAAATTGATTTTTTTGCCTGGAGTTACCTGCATCTGAGCCCTGCCATCTTTCTCGCACTTTGGACTGCATCTTTTCTTCGGGGAAACCCCAAGCTGAAGGGGTTGACGGAGTGGAGTAGTTCCTGGCATTTCTAGAACAGTGAATTTGGCTAGCTAGAAGTGATTTAGCTTCCCACTTCAAATTAACTAAATCCAATGTGTTTTTAGAATGGGATTTCAAAAACAAAGGTGAAGCCTTAATCTTACTATGTAGAAGTTTGGGTTCCCATGGCTGTATGTGCATGACAGTAACATTTAAGCCTGTTTGAAATGATGCAACACAGAGCTGAAACAGCTCTGTCATACTGGGTACCATTGCTGCCCAAGTTTTAGCTCACAGGAAAGTACAGGAATGCTGGTATAGGAAATATCTTGGTAGGTCACATTACCAATGAAGTATTTTCACTTATTCATATTTAAGACTCATGGCTTTGCACCAGTTCTGTTTCCTTGTGACTTGGGACTGTCCTGTTAAAGGACTCTCAGTAATTCTCACTCCCATTTTTATCAAGTTAGTTCTACTAGGATAGAGAGGCAATTCTCTTGGTTTTCTAGAGAGCCAAAGCAAAGGTTGAAATTACATTGCAGGATTATGACAGAAGTGCTGCTTCACTCCATAGCTTTGTATTGGAGAGATTTCAACCAATCCATGGAAAGTATTTAAACAGGAAAATACTTGGCAGAAAAATTATTTTAAAATCTTGTCATATGTTATTTGGCAACTGTTCTTAGATTATTGAAAGACCTGGAGGGAATGAAATATACATAATGCATTGGGTTACTTATTGACAAATGCTGCCTAATACAGTTTTCATAGAAAGAATTCAAATGCAATGTTAAACTATGTTAAAGAAACATCATTAAGGTTGCAAAATTAAGCAATCAAACTTAAAGTTGTCAGTGCAACCCTGATTCAGGCCTCTTGTGTGTGTGCGTTATGATACAGTCTTTAATTACATGATCATATAGAGGTTTTTCTTCCTGCCGCCTCATTCAGCGAGCAGGATGAATAGCACTCACTAAATGAGCCGCTATTCAGTATTATGTTTTCCCCATTGTTCAGTGTGTGGTCGCATGCTTTATTTATGGCACGCTATTCAAACTCTGCTCTGAAAAGGAAATCTAAATCTCCTCATGGGCTTTTTAACAGCAGTCGCCACTGCAGTGTCCGAGACCTTCACAAGCACTAATGATGACTTTATCTTCACGACAAGCCTGTGAGATGAAGTGGTGACAGCAACTCAGGGAAGCTGAAGCAAAAGAGATAAAGGTCAAAAGTCTTCTGACAGCTTGGGGTGCTCAATTTAAGACCTTTAGCATCTGATTCTTTAGTGCTAATGCTGCACTCTGAGTCATTTCTGTAAACTGAGAACCTGTGTCTGTATCCCTGACATCCTCTGTCTGATAACATCGTTCAGTTGCCTTAGTTATAAGACTATCCTTTCTCTTCCTGATCTCTTGGGTCCAATTTAGCATGGACCTCTCCACAACTCTCTCAGATGAGTCTCAGTGCTGGCACATATTGTGGTAGTTCTGTACAGCTGTGTGTGTCACAGTTACGTGTAGGGAAAGATGGAGCCCGTTCAGTGAGAATGAGATTATGGTGTATTTTAAAGACTAAAATACAGTGCTTTTGTTGAGTGTGTTCCGTTTGTAGTTCTTCAAAACTCACAGTCTGGCCAACAGGGATAGACTTTCATGAGGATAATACAGGGAATATCTCTCCCTATTGAATGCCTATTGAAATCCAAATGTTTATTTTCCAAGCCCTAGAGATGCTAAACTTTAGCTGTTAAGAAGCTGATGATATAGCAGACAGTATTTGGCCTATTTGGTCATATTGTGATGTTTTCCTTTAAAAAGATTGGGTTAGGTAGAGCTCATGAAAGAGAGGGGAAAACAGCTCCTTTCCTAGAGAGCCAGCTCGTCAAGAGAAGATTCAAAAGACTGGAGGGCATAGGCAAGAGGTTGGAGAATTCCAGCATCTCTCACAGAGACTGATACTTCCAAGGGACCAGGTGGGACTGGGCAGAGTTTACTTCTACTTTGTCTTTGAGTTACCTGCATTCTCGCTCAGGCTAATATAATCACTGTGTTGATGTGGTAGTTGGAAGAGTTGAGAATACAACTTCCATTCTGTTTTCTTTTTGACTTTTTCTCTATTTAAGTGAAGGTTCCCACTTTTTTTTTTTCTAATAAAAATCTGTCTTTCGATCATTTGGGGAGAGCTTGTAGTAGAGAAAAATATCTAGACAGATCTCAGAACTCTGGCTGAGGGTCACAAAAGAAAATCCACATCTGCTTCCTTTTCTATGGTGTTAAGAACGACTCAATTATTTTGACTAAAATTTTTATGTACTTCGAATTAGCTAGAGGTCAAGACCTGTTATAAAAATATTCAGTATTGTGTACAATTGGCTAACCTTAGGAGGAAAGAGAAAATAGACTCTTATAATGAGAAAACGAGGAATCTTATTAGTGCATAGAATTCCTAACCTTATCAGTGCAGATGCCAGGTTTTCAGCAAACATAGATGGTGATGACTATGTGGACTTCAAAGATGGCACGTTGATAGAGCAGCTGACAGTCTTGCTAACATATTTCCAAATACTGTTTCTTAAATATATAACAGAGAAAAAAAATAGTTGCAATGCCATCTGTAAGGTCCCATTCTGGACACTGTTGAAGTAATACAGCAGTTTGACAGGATTCTCTTGCATGTGTCAAGGATCTGAAAATGTACGTGTCACATTCTGTCATAGTTGCTAACAAAAGTTTGGTATTTATACACATTCTCATCAGTGTGATGCCCAGTTTGGCTCTACCAATTTGCTCTTTTACTTTGCTGTGGGTTATCAGTGGAGGGAGTTTGGTGAGGTTTTTTTTCTGTATTGCAGGGTGAAGTTGGTTGTAGGAGATCTCTTTAGATTGTGCTGTTGTGAAATACCATGTCATTCTGCATTTGTGCAGAAGTCTTGTTCATGGCTTTTCTCCATTGCCTGGAATCAAGTGCAAACCCAGGTAAGAAGACTTCATAATTCATGTTTTGGTGAAAAACAAAAGGTTCTTCACCTCTTTGTTCCTAAACTGAATTAGCAGTCCGTTTCTGTGTAGGGTTGCATTGATGGCAATTTGGAGAAGGGTAGGGAGAGGTGAGAGAAAGAGCATGACTTCTGTAGTAAGTTTGGTTTGTAGATGAGTTAATGTATTCTGAAGATGTAGGAGTTGGCTGTCTACAAAAACTCTGCTGGTGTCTGGAAGCACAGTGGAGTTCATAATGTTGCATCCTTGAAAGCAAGCCCTCCTGCCTTGGCCGTCTTGTTCTATCCTGTGTGAAATACTGACTATGATGAATTCTCATAGCTGTAGCATACAGATTTGCCCTCTCTGGAAAACAGTCTGATTTCTTGAATATATGAACAGACAGGCTGACAAACATCAGCTATTCTCCCTGTCATACACAAAGCTGAGGCTACTGTTGAGCTGCAGTTATGGATCCTCCTTTTTTTTTTTTTTTTACCAAATTCTTCTGTTGCAGAGATTACCAACGAAGACCAATGGGTGTCAGAGTGAGTTGAACTGGTGCAAGGACAGCCAGACTCTTCATTGTCTGGTCACTATGTATTTATTTTTGAAATTGTTTTCTATCTGGTTGAAGCAAGCTTTTCTAATGGTAACAACCACCACATCAATTAATAGTGATTTAAATGCATTGAGATTAGCCAGACGTTAGGGGTTAGATTTTACAAGAAAAAGGCTGATGTGGACTCTTTAGTGTCACACTTACACTGCTTAGGTAAAAGTGCTCACAGAGCCCTTCAGTGGTGGCATGCCTGTTAGGAAATCAGCCCAATTTAAGCCTTGTAGCTTTTTTATACATGCTTCATTAAATCCACTTGTCGTTAGCTAATGCAGCATAAGCACACAGCCAAGGGTTTAGCTGGCCCTGGCCCACAGGTTTATGTGTGTGTTTATGTCTTTAGGATGGACCTGCTGGACCTCCTGTGCCTGTCTAGCTACGTGCTTTGAAAACCCAGCAAGGGATCCTCTCTTCAAAGCCAATAACAGCCAAGCAACTTGGGCAGGGGTTTCCTTAAGCTCCCCTTCTCCATCTGCTGACATATTGCACACAGTTTAACTTGCACCTTGCAGAAGCACCTGTTCTAGCAGACAGTGAAAAGTCATTATAATCTGCCAGTTGTAGTGTTCCATCCTGCATCCTGATCGCACATCCTAATGGGCTGTGTCGCAGTGGACAGCACGGTGGGCTGCCTGTCATCCTTCGCACCGGCAAAGCTGCTGCATCTTGCCAAGAATTACAGGGTTCAATGTATGATATTAGAAGCTTGTTGCAACAAGCCTTGTGTGTGCTGCTGGCAGGAGATGACAATGAAGCTTTTTGTACTAAAATAAATGACTATCGAGGAATCTCATTTTTCAGAAAGTAGTTTGGGTGCTGTGTGATGTGTGCTCTGGTTACTTTGCCAAGTGCTTTTGCATTTACTTAGTACCTGTTTGGAGAATGGGAAAAGAAAACAATAATTCTGACACCTGGAACAGGGCTTTGGGCTGTCCCCTCTCTGTGTACCCACACATTCAGAAGCAGAGTGATTCACTTGCTGTGGTGCTTGTTCAGTAGAGAAACTAGAGAGTCCTTACACTGGCCTGCCCCCTGGCACACCCAGTTTTTCTGTTGGTAGCATCTGGTGGCAGGATGGTCAACCTTAAGTGTCTAATATTTTAGATGTGGGACATTTGTCATGGTACCTATCCAGAGATTTTGAGGTGAGGTCCTTTTGGCCTCCAAGGCTTGTCCCCCAGTTCTCCCAGCCAGGCATTTTCCAGCTTGCTTAACATGTATTTCTCCTTCAGGAAGAAAAAATGTCCAGCTGTCCTTTGTCTGCTACTGAGGTCCCTCTGTAGTGTAAAGGCTATCCCTTTTCTCACTGGGGTGGGGGGATTTTGGTAGTGCTTTGGTTTCTAACACTGCTCTCTGAGGGTTTCTAATCTAGCCACAAACACCAAACGCTTCTTGCACCCAGCTCAGTTTTAGTTACTGCTGGTACAGTCAAGAAACTGGAAACAGGTAAGGAAGAGTTTTCTTTGATAGAAGCAATCTTCAAAGTTAGGTGGCCAGAAAAGAAATAGTTGAGCAGAGCTGTTCTCCTCAAATTGTCACTGCCTGCCCCGTGAACAATACGATCAGAAACCTCTTTGAGCTGTGCCAGACTAACAGCCACACTGGCAAAACCAGTGACTGTGCTAGTAGTGGCATCAGAGAAGGCTAGTCAGTGTGCTGCAACTTGGGAGGAATTTGTCCCCTGAAATGCAATGACGTATCTTTTACTAGGTAACCAGAAATTCTTGACTGAAGAAGGCTTTCTCCCGTGGTTCTGCGCAGAACCTCTTTGTACCCTCCTTTAGAGGTGGAGGTGGTGGCAGGTGGAACAGAGCTGAGATGTATCAGTGCTGAGCAGCCTCCTCACAATCACCTCAGCAACTGCTCAGTTTCTGGTTGTCGTCTCAGCCCGTCTGCTTATATCCTTTCTTTTGGGATTCCCCAGAGTCTAAAAATGTGTGCAAGTCAACTTCAAAAGGCAAAGAAAGGTACAAAGTGTTTTAAGTGTGCGGTGCTTCAGAACCTTCTTCATAGAAAAATTTATTTTTTATTCAGAAGGTGGCTCCCAATGGTTTCTGTCCAAGACAATGTTTTCTATCAAATGTTTGTTGGAGTTAAGATTTATTAAAAGAGCAGACTTCTGTAGGAATCATACTGGGACAGCTCTTCATAAGCCTTTTGAAATAACTTCTTTTATTAGCTTTTGAGTTTCTCCTGCTGGGATTGTAATGGGTTAAACAATTTTAAAGCACTCATGTTTTTTTGATGTAATTGAGAACCATTAATAGGTGATTAGTAAAAGAGAACACTACAATATTTTGCTCTGAACACTTTGTCAACAAGATGAAGGAAAATTAATTTCTTGCATCTTGCCTACTGGATGGTCTGGGACAGCTGTCTCTGAGTTTTGAGTACAGCTGATTTCATTTATGGGGGATAAACTTTGTTTACCTGCTAACTTCTGTGGTGGAGGAACAAGACGTAGAAGGAAGCTGAGAGCTGGATGTTGGAGCAGAGTGTTATTCTGGTGAGAGATGAAGGTACACAGTTGTCAGGAGTACATCTGAACCATGGCTGGTGTCTGCTGCTTGTGAGCGGGACCAATGGTTTCCGTGGCATTGAGTTTGGGGACCAGGAATCTCCCTTTCTGAGCTCCCTTTCAAGCTGTGCACTTCAGGTTTGCTCATCATGGAACCCAGGCATCCTGCAGGTGGGATGGAGGAACTGAACATGTAGGTTTATCCCTAAAATGGAGGTTAGACAAGATGTGTTGTTCTTCCAGACGTTGGCTGATCAAAACCACTTCCATTCTGTCGAGTTACACATTGCTATAGGCACCTGAAATGTGTCACCTTCTCCTAGGGGAGGGGACCATAAAGCTCAGAAGTGGTTAGCATCACTCAGCATCTCCCTTACTGGAAGTGTGTGCTGTCTCAAGGAGGATGTTTTTCATGCAGTCTGCTCCTCACCAAACAGATAATATGTATATTTTCTGTGATTTTATTCTGGGTCACTGCCTAGTGATTGTAAGGAAGGGTAACACTGGTTCAGTCAATGTTCTGCTTTTCTCTGCTGCAGTTATAACTTTATTTTACTTATGGTAGTTACTGTATATCACATTTTTTTTCAGTTAATATTTTTTTAATTGATCATTGGTGTTAAACCTGACAAGAATATTATAAACAGAAGAATAGGGAAGCCAGGCACTAACTCCATTCAGATGACTGTGTAAATCCTCAGCACAAACCCACACCAAACCCTGTCCTAACGGCAGAATTATCTGTCTGTACTGGTGGATAGGATGAGCTAATCCCCAGAGTCAAAGATCCTAATTCTGAGCAAATCTTTCAAATTCTTGTAACAGGTATCACCTACTAGCTATTTTTGGGGAAAAAGATCTTGTTGTACATAAATGTGACATCATTTCACCTTTGAAAATAATTAATGCTCACGCACAGTGAGGCCAATAAATAAGCTGGATTCAATATAGGATTTGCTTTCAGGATTGCACAGTTCATTGCCGACTGTTGTTTGGTCATATATCTCTCCAGACCACATTGCCAACTTTTTTTTTCCTATTAGTGCAAACATGTTATTAATACCTTCTCTGGAATCTTGAGGAGAGAAAAAATATTTTAGGCAATTTCAGGTAATGGTGTTTCCCAAGGATAATCACACTTTGAAACCACAAAAGGAACTTGGCTACATTTTCTGCTCTGTTAAATCTCAGAGGGCTGATAAACATGTAGGAAAAGTTCCCTTACGAGTTGTTTTTTGTCCTTCGTATAATGTTCTCTTATCTCCTTCTTTATGACAAAGGTCTGAACATCCTTCACCACTGCCCTTTCCCAGTATCAGCCTGCTCAGAGAACCAGGGGACGGATACTGGTTTTGTGTGCTTGCTGTTCCTGGTAAAGCACGGCTAGCCTGGCAAAACAGAATGATGGGCTGGTCTAGAAACTGGAAAAGTGAACACAGAGATGGATTGCCAAGGGAAAAGTGACAGGGGAGTCCTTGAGGAAAATATGGTGCTGCAGAAAGATGAAATACCAGTACATCTGTTCTCATCTGCTCTTTGTCATCCATCCAGTCGTGGAGCAAGGCAGGTGACAGTGTAGGTCCTGAGAAGGTTTAGGGCTGCTCTGATTTGGAATAGCAAGACCCTCCAGCCAGAGGCCGTTAATATAGTTTGAGCTCAAGCCAAGGTTTGTGCTAAATCAAGTCCCTGCTGTCCAGTTTAACTTGTATGTTTAAAGTAGCTCTAAGAGTCCGCTGAATCTGTCTACTGCAAGGGTTTATCCACTTAATTTTTTTACTTTGGAATGCGAGCGCTAAGGAAGGGGTTTCACCTCTGTTTTGTGCAGGTCTGAGCCTTGTAATCTTTTGATGAAGAGAGGGGCAAGAGAGACAACAGGCGACCGTTGTCTAGTAATGCTTAAATATGTTAGACTGTCACTAAGGTTCCTTTAGTGTCCTGTCTCAGACTGTGACCTGGCTCTAATGTGACATTGAAAAGCCTGAAGCTTTTTATGGGTTTATTACTAATGATTTTATGAATGCAGACCACAAAGACAACCAATATTATGTTTGTATTGAGCTTAAATCTTATTTCCACTGAATGCTCCATATTGAAGTAGTCGATCATTTTTCTTGGGTGGGATGTGGAAAGGATAACCCACATGAAAAGTGAAGGACAGTATTGTATTTTGAGGGGCATTTTAGTATATCATAACTTTTTCTCTCATTCATACCTTTGTATTAAGCTGCAATAAATGTAAACTTATTTAAAAAGTCACTTAACTATCAATATGTTTTCATGTGTCTTTGCTTTTTTAATCAATTAGTAGAACTCTGTGTAGGTACGATTGGAATGAACTATGATTAAAGTTCTTCCTTAAAGAATCAACAAAACAGAAGGTTCTTCTGTCCGCATGCAAAGGAAAAGCTTTTCTTCCTGCACTTAAGCTAGACTCAAATTCTGTATGTCTTAAGATTGAGAACTGGAATTTGAAGGTGGAACATGGGACCATTTTCCAGCGTGAGACTTCAGGAGTGCATTCACAGTTCTGCACAATAATCCTCACGCAAACAATCCTTCTGTAATTGTTGCCTGCTGAGACTCCTCAGGAGTGCTTGCAATTTCTGAAAAGTCAATACCTCTTATTTCCTTAGAAGAAGGTCACTGATATTATGAAAGAAAATGAAAGTAATCATTGTAATTTAAATAATCAGAGAAAAATTCTGTCCATAGTCCCTTCTTTTCAGTGTTTGTTCAAAAATAATTCCTGTCACGCAGAAGGTGCTTTTTACTGTAGGATGCATAAATAATAGGATAGTAGGATATAGAAATAATCATCCTTTGGGGACATGGCTCAACTTTTTATGCATTCAAGACTGATAAAGTGAAGTATGTTTTCTAATTGTGAAATTCTTTTCATAGCTGAGGAAAGTGACTGAAAATGTTTCTCATCTTCCAAATTATTTATCTGTACAATTCATTACACCATCAAGAATATAAACTGAGCAGTTCAAAGCAAATGTTTATAGTGATTTTCTGCTTATTTGCAGTTAGAGGGATGTCTCTGAAAGATAATTTTGGAAATACCACTTGTAACTATGATGGTTTCAAAAGTTTAAAGCATTTGACTTAGCTACGCTTTTCTATTTCAAATATTTCTAAATCAGTCTTTCAGCTGTCTACTGACAAACATTTATGAAAATCATATCAATGCTTCCAGGATTTGAAGTATTAGTAGCCACAGAGGGGGGAAAAAAGTTCTCTTCTCAGCCAAGTCTATAATTGTTTTCTCATTTAAAAGAGGAACTAATGTATTGTTGGCAGTACACAAAGAATTTGTCTTACTGCGATGCATCATTTTTGTTCTCTTGGGGAGAGGGGGTCTATTTAATTTGCTGTCTTGGTTGAGTGATCTGTATGAATAACCTTGGATGATACTGTGATACACTCTGGCTGTTTCTGTAGCAACCATCTATTGGTTTTTGTCTGTATTTTCACATTTCTTTCCAAGAATATTTTTTTTTGCAACAGTTTTGTTCTCAGAAGCGTTGCTTGAATTATTTTTATGTTCTTCATTTGCATTCTGTCTTATACGTGACAGTCCATCAGGAACAATTGAGAAGTTGTTGTATAAATTACTGAAAGCAGTATGGCAGTTACCGCGATCTTTAGCGATCCTTACGCTTTCTGTAACGAGTGGAAAATTGATTTTTGTAATTACTCTTTTTCCTTTTGAACATAGTGGATTTATCTGATGAAATGTTACTTTGCAGTCACTGTGACAATCGTGATTTGTGCGGTGGTATAACTCGGTCAACTCCAAATATAAGTGAAATTTCAATTGAACTTTTAATTGTGATTGCTCTTTGCTTTGCATTGTTTGTGTGCACTGGGATAATATCTCCCAGATAGTGCTTGATAAATATATGGCATCATAACTTTTTATTTTTCCAGTGGCAAAGGCTGAAGAATTTGTTATGGATTTCAGACTGTTATCTGTATACAGTGTGGGTTGTTGTTTGTTTTAAAAACAAGAGGTCCCAGTTGTCTGAGTGTGTGTGAGTGGTTTTGTGTTGTTTCTGAAGTTGTAGTTTCATTTTGTCAGACCTTTCAAAATAGTTTCAGAAGTCCCTCCCTGGATGATGGTGAATAATCAGAACGTGTGCTTCCCCTCATCCCAGTTTTCTCTTGCTTTCAGATTCTTCATCCTCAAGCAGTGGGCATGGGGATTTTTACACGATAGCTGTGGTTACAGTCATACCAAACAATATTGGTTTCTTTAACTGGCTTCAAATATTTTAGCATGTTATAATTTTTGAGATGTTATTTGCTCTTATTATCTACCTATCTATAAAATTTTCCTTAAGAATTATCTATGTATTTATAAAGATGGAGATATTCAGAAAATACAGATTGCAGGCTTCAGAGCTGTGACACTTTCAGCTTTCCACAAAGGGCAGGTACATCATATGTTACGTGTCTGGGGACGCCGAGGCTTGCAGATTAAATGACAAAGCAAGTATGTAGCCAGGGTAGCTGCTATCCTTAATTAGACTTGATGTGCTTAGTACTTTCATGTTAATAAAGTTAGGAGCTTTTTGGTATTCTCCTGTAATCTAACAAAACATCAATATTTTCAGTGACAAATGGGTGTTGATTACCTGGCGAAGATTGATTACAGGCTTTAAATTTGCTGGACTGAAACTTGTGTTAATGTCCCCCCTCTAATAATCATTCAATTTACTCAAATCTACTCTAATTGGAGACCTACGATACCAGTGCTTCCGCTTCCTGGTGACAGTTAAATCCTCGCTGATATTGGTGAAGCCATTTGGACAACGCGGTGCAACAAGCATGATGGATGGCTTTAATTTGATATTCTTACACTGTCTTTGATGTTGCTCCTGCACCAGTGAAGACTTGCTACAGAATTAATTTAACACTGCATCTGCTTTTGTGTTTGTATTCCAGTAGCCGGAGGGCATGTAAGCCTCTATTAAAAAAATAAACAGAAACTTCTTTCTGCTGTGGTATTGGGGGAAGGGGGACAGAGATGAAACTCTGGATTGGAGTGAAAATGCTAATAGCCAAGATCTCGGTTTTGCTCTTACAGCTGCATCAGTTGTATCTTTTGCTAGGAGGTAAGAATATTATATTTCTACATATGTATATTTATATTCCTGCAAATGCAACCTTTTGAGTGAAAGGTTTCCTTTTTGCGTGAAGGATCCTACAATGTCCCATATTATAAGAAAGTGATGAAATAAAAGTGGGGGAAAATATATACACATAGTGAAATGGTTTTCACTTCATGTTGTTTTTGCCTTTCATACTAACAACTTGAACTTAATCAGTCCTGAACTCTGAATTATTCTTAATGTCTTTATTGGTCTGAAAGAATGCGTTAACTTTTCTTTCACCTGACCATGCCTGTGAGCAAGGGCAGTATCCCTGGGTAAGCAAACATGGCAGGATGTCTGCATCTGTTGGGGCTTTTTGGTGCAGTCCAGGGGAGTGTTACCAAGTTCAATGAGACGCTCCAGTAATTTATTTTTAAAAACCTTCTTGCTAAAGACGTTGCTTTGTAATTACAGCAGTCTGGGATTGACTGTTTAGTGATGATTTCAGAACAGGAATCTCTAGGAATTTTTCTGACGCGGTGCTGACTGGGATTGTGTTTGTTTCAGCCCAGTCTGGTGTTGTGCAGGAGGTGCAGGTGAAGGGCAGTGGATAAGCCTGCTGCTCTGCAGGAAATAGCAGGAAGCATTTTTCTTCCTTTCTTTTCTCTTGCATCTTCTTCTGCTTTCTACACTAAGCTACTTTTCTCTTTATGCTGTGGCAGCTTTACTCCATCAGGGTGCAGAGACTTTGAGGCAGGAGAAAAGCCATTTGTGGGTTCCTTCTTGCTGTGCTGACTGAACCATCAGTTGGCCAGCAAATCTATCCACCCTGCGTGTGGGCTTGATGGTGGACTGATCTCATCTGGCCCACTTGGTAAGCTCTATGTCCTTATTAGAGGTCTTCTGAAAGGTGACGTGCATTAAGTAGTTGTTGTCATTTTAGTATTGTTTAATCTGCAAGCATTTATGCATTCCTTTTGATACCCTAGGTAATTACTTAATCACCTCACCCAGCCCCGTTGTTAATGTCTAAACCCTGAGATGCATAATACGGAACAAAAACGTTTTTCTCTAGGATCTAATAGGAAGATTTTTTTCACGTGAAAGTATCTTAATTAACTTCTCTATTTTTGTGAAATTTCAGTAAGCTAGTAATTACGAAGATGAAAATGTTTGCCATGTTACACAGAGAAATGAACAAATCTGTTTCCAACGTCTGATGTCGAAACAGTTGAATTCTGGTTTTAAGCAAAGATTAGAGTAATGGGAGAGGTGCGTATTTGGTGGATAAAGATGCTGTTTGTTGCTCTGGAAGAAAAATCAAACAGAATAAAACCAATTACTACCTAATCCGAAGTCCGTTCAAATCAGCGAGAGCCTTTCTGATGACTTGAACGAGCTTTGGATCAAGTCCTGGTACACAAATTATAAATACTGTAGCTAGGTAATTTTATTCAAGAAATACACTGAGCTAGAGACAGTTCAATTTTCCACTAGCATGTGCCCTTTTGAGATAGTTCCTCAAACAGTAACATACTGACCTAAGTCTAGGCTATTTTACTCTGCAAAGTCAGGCCACACGATCTTGATGGACCTGTCGGCACCTCCACCAATTCTCTTTGCTCTGTTTATGTGGCTGGACTTCAATCCATTCAATAGCCTCAATAGATCCCTATCAGTACAGAAGAGAAAATGAGTTTTACACTATTGAGGTGAAGTAGTATTTACAGGATTCAATAAGATCTTTCCAAAGCTTAACCTTTGTTTTGGATGCTAAAACACAGAGGGGTGTAAGTGTGTGCTGCCTGGGCTGCTTTTTTGTTGTACGCTTAGTCCATTACAGCCAGTGTATGTCTGTTGGTTTAGTTAAATGTGTTTCTGTATCCCATAAGAGTATTTTTTTAATATTCTACGTAGGCAAGTTATTGAAATACTCACTTGGCACTTCAGAGAGCATGTGGTCTCGCATCGACAATTTTACAGGGTTCGGACTCTCACTGGAGCTATACAAAGTAGTTTGGGTTGGTTTTTTTTTTATTTCATTATATATTGGAGAAGGTTGCTTGTGGAGGAAANCAACCAAACAATCGTCATTCTAAACTTGAGATTCAAGTGACTTGGTTTCAGGAGGGAAGTCATAAAATAAATGTACATTTCATGGAAATATTCACTGTAAGTTGAATAAGTTTTTGGTTTTTGTTATTTTTTTTTTAAGACAGGATGAGTCCCGATAAATTTAGACATTCAGCATATCTTTCAGTGCGTGCATTTCAAGGAAGAAAAAAAAGTTGTTAATAGTTTTGGAATTTGCACAGACATTTTCCAAAGGAGAGTGTGTTCTAGCATTTCCTCTGAAGTCTTGGAACACAACAGTGTTAAACCCAGGATAACCTTCTGGCCATTAGCCATGGAGTCCTTTCAGTTATTTCTGCCCATTTTCTAGTTGCCTACTTCAGTTACATATTTAAGTTGACACTCCCCTTCCCAGCTCCCCCATATTTTGAACAGCTCAGAGAATACCAATGTCTACTTTACAGTCTAAGTGGAGAAAAATTATGCCTGCCCTCTCCAATGATCAACTCAGTATTCACTCAGGATGTGCCTCTGCGTTTGGATTTCTTTTCATCTTCATTACTGTTATCTGTAGCACATCTCAGCAACTGCCAATATATCAGCACAGCTTATATTCATGTTCCTTCCCTCTCCCCTTTTTTGATTACTGAAAGTCTTATGGCTTTATTCCCTATGATGTTTTAAAC
>VZTO01024477.1:14601-50849 GCA_013400615.1 Syrrhaptes paradoxus | reverse complement strand
CAGGAAAAAAAAAATAAATTAAACTGTCCCTCAAAATGTGTCCAAAGCCATATGAGGGTAGGACCCAGCTCCCTTGATGTGCAGAGTTTTAACTTCCCACCATCTCTCTGCTAATATTGCATCCATCTTCATTAGTGTGAGCTATCTGTGGTTGAAAGCTGTCAGAATTACCTAGCAGCACAGTTTCATTTGAGAAATTACTAATATCAGCCCTTTTATACTGTTCCAAGTCTAAATCATTGTTAGTGAAATAAGAAACATTTGTTGGCAATGTCAGGACTTTAGCTTATTACTTGTTTGCATTTTTTCCTGAAAGTTGTGAAGCTCTATGCACCAAATTGTGCTTGTAGAAATGTGTTTTCAGAAAGTGATCTAGGAGAATATTTTGAAGGAAACAGTCCTGTCTAATGCCATTTGTTTGCCCAATGAGCTGGGACATTACCGCATACATATAATTCCATATGCTGCATGTCATTTAACATAATATTTGGCACGGTATTCAATTTTTCTCTTGTGTAGAAATAATATAGTATATTAAAATAAGTCTGTCCTATTTTGTTCAGTAAGGTTCTGAAAGTTTAAATACATTGAGGAAGATTTCTTGTAAAGTGTACACTGGGGAAGATATTTAGAATTAAAATAGGCAGTTCTATGGTGTCCTGGTTTCAGTTTTGGCTGAGATAGAGTTAATATTCTTCCTGTTAGCTGGTATAGTGCTGTGTTGTGTATTTAATATGAAAATAGTGTTGACAGTACACTGATGTTTCAGTTGTTGCTAAGTATTGCTTATACTAATTCAAGGACTTTTCAGCTTCCCATGATCTGCCAATGAGGAGGTGCAGAAGAAACTGGGAAGGAGCATAGCCAGGACAACTGACCCAAATGGGCCAGAGAGATATTCCGTACTATACAATGTCATGCTCAGTATATAAACTGGAGGGAAGTTGGCCGGGAGGCAAGGATTGCTGCTCAGGACTGGCAGGGCATCGGTTGGCGGGCAGTGAGCAGTCTCACTGGGCATCACTTGTTTTTTGTGTTCTATTATTATTATTATTATTATTATTATTATTATTATTATTATTATTTTTCCTTCTTTTGATGTCCTATTAAACTGTCGTTATCTCAATCCATGAGTTTTCTCACTTTTGTTATTCCCAGTCTCCTCCCTATCCCATTAGGGGGGTGTGGGGGAAGAGAGCACATGGCTGTATGGTGCTTATTGCTGGCTAGAGTTAAATCACAAAATATGGCCTGATGTAGGCCTCTTGATTAAATTATGTTCTTGTGATGGGTTAGCCCTTGGCTGGGGGCCAAACCACACACACCCGCTCACACAATTTCTGCCCCCATCTGAGCACAGGGGAGAAAATTAAAAGGGGTAAATGGAAAAGAGGACTCATGAGTTAAGGACAATTTAATAACTAAACTACAATAATATTGAAAATAATACTATATACAAATATACAAATGAGTGATATGNAACTGAAGAACAAATCCTGGGCTAGTAGCTGGGGCTGTGCCCTCCTAGCCCCCCCACCCTGTCTGCGGGGAGCAGGGAGGCTGAAAGTATTTGACCTTGGTAGCAGCATAAAACATCCCTTATCAGCTTTCTTCTGAGTATAAATCCAAAACACAGCCTCTTGCTAGCTATTATGAAGAAAGTTAATTCTGTCTCTGCTTAACCAAGGTCAGTTCTCTTAGAAAAACTTAATAAATCCTAAATATATTTTGAAAATCTAGGATTTATTTCTGTTTGTCAAGTCAGCAAAAGAAAATTCCTGTGTTGATGGCAAAGAAAATGAGGTCGTGTTGTACTGAAGCGTAACTTCTTCCTGTACTGGATTTAGAAATGACAGCTATGATTAAAAATATAAGGCAAGGGTTTGTTGAGGTCCTCTTATGGTGTTCTGGTATAAGAACAGGAGTTACACTGATGTAAGGCCTCTTATAATCCAGGAACAGCTGAATTTGGTAAAACTAATTAATTGTGTGTTGGGTTCCTTTTTGAGTAATGGAGACTAATTGGGTGTTTTGTGTGTGTTTTTATAGTGTTTGTGATCTTGTTTCTTGTCATATTAATGCCACTCTGTAGTAGGAAGCAAACATTAATTAGTGCATAATTTATGGTACGAAAAGCAGAGGCTTGGGTAGTTAATAAATTTTAACAGAAGATTTTATCTAGAGCTGTTTGTGGGATTTCGTAGTAGTGCATCTTTATGTGGTATGTTTTTACTCTCATCTTAGTTGATGATATATTAAAGGTGTCCATTAGTAATTATTTTAGTGTCCTTAAAAGTCTTGCCTGTGGTCTATGGGGCAGTGCACAGAAATTTTAAACCAAAGGGTAGTTTATACCAAATTCAGAAGGGCCTTGGCATTGTCCAGATTCAGGTGTATAAGTCACAGGCCTCAGGAATTTTAAGGTCCCCAAAGATACTATGTTGTCTAGTATATTAAAAAATCTTTAGGATAATGTTTTGTCTCAGATTTTTAGGAAGGACCTGGGATTTTCCCTGTTTCCCTCTTTGAGCATGATTCTGCAACTAACCAAGTAGTCACATTATCAATGCTTTTGCAGGAAAGAGGGCTCGAGGTGCCACCATTTTGTCTGTTGACATGAGAGAGAGATGGTCCTGGTTTCCTGTCTTCATGACAAGTCACAGAACCTGATACAACCTCAGGCCCAGGTGGGCAGCTGAGCATTGACCAGCCACATGCCCTGGCAGCAGGGACAGCCAGGAGCCTCCTGGGCTCTATAAGCAGGGGCACAACCAGCAGATTGAGGGAACGGATTATCTGCCTCTATTCAGCACTTCTTAGACTGTATCTAGATGCTGCATCCAGTTTTGGGCCACCTAATGCAAGAAAGACATGGGCAAACTGAAAGGAGTTCTGGGAAGGTCCTTGAAGCTAGTTGGGGGCTGGAGCACTTGTCTGTGAGACGATGGGTGAGCTCGGTATGTTCAGCCTGGAGAAGAGATGGCTTTAAGGGGACCTCACAGCAGTCCTTCCTAGGACTAGGAGAATGTTAACCAGAAAACAGGCCCAGGCACTTCATGGTGTATGTGGTGGGAGGACGGGAAATAAGTGACATAAGTTGGGGTTCAGACAGGATATAAGGAAAGATTGTTCCCATGAGAACAGTCAGGCAGTGGAGCAGGTTGCTTGGAGGTCTCCATCCTTGGAGGTCGTTAAGACCTGACTGAATAAATTCTTCGCCACTGTGATCAATTGCATAATTCCCTCCAATTCTACCAAAAAATCTGCAATCTGGGGCTAAGAGCCTTGTCCCTGAAAGGTGGGAATACGTTGTTTATTTTCTGCATAAACCTCTGAACCCATCCACTTCTTGCTGATACCTCCAACTATGAGGCAATGTTGCCTCTTCCCATTCAAACTGCAGTTTTTGGATAAAAATGCTTATGGCTCTTTTGCTTTGGCAAGTTCTCTCCCTTGCTGTAGATGCTTCCCAGATCACACTTCTGATAGGAGCATGAATGCTGTCTTTATGGAAGCCCTGCTCCTGTCTTGCAAATTTAATTCCAATTATGAATTTTATACCCTGAAGTATTTACAGTGATTGATAATGACCAATGGTCAGGCCACATTTTCATAAGTGTTACTGATTTTGACTGGGAAGGACCCTCTCCTATAAAATATGCGCGGTTCTTAAGGTCTTCCGTGAAAGATATCTCCACTCTGAGGGAAGTCACTGAAAGGCAGACAGTGGTTTATCTGCATTCTCAGTTGTCAAATGCTGCTCATGGCTTCATCCCCTGAGAAATGCATGGGGATGTTTATTTTGCTTGGGGAACAGAATGTCACCATTTACTAAGAAGAAATACTAGGTGGAAAAAGTTTCATTAGAGGGTGTTAAATTTTATAGTTCCTTCATCAAATGTGTCAGATTAATAGGAAGAAAGTGTTTTAAATGGTTGACTTTAATTAGAAGAATGATGAAGTCTGCCAACAACAATAATCCGTTTTTGATGACCAAGTGTTTAAGTGATTTATAAGTTATTCCATTTATTCTTAATTATGTTCTCATTCATTGAAGTTTAATCTATTTGGAAAAATACTAGTCCTAATGGTATGCTTCACGGAGCACGAATTAAGTTGCAGAATATTTAAAATAATTATTTATTTTCTAGTCTCTCCCTTTTGCTATTACCTTCTGTAATGCTTTTAGCATCATTTGATACATCTGGTCAAAACGTGTCATATTGCTCTTAGATTTACCATTTGGTAAGTATTTGCATCTGTTACAAAGGCTTCTTTTTACAATCTTTGTATCATTGCCAAGCTGAGACCTTGATCAGCAGTAAAGATACAGAGATGCTGATTAATGCTTTTGTCATCTCAAGGGCTGATTACTGTAATTCATTCTTTTAGGGACTTTCTGCGCACACTGTTAGGAAATTGCAACTGACACATTATGCTGCCATGAAGATTCCCTTCAAAATGAGATTATTTTAATTTATTGCACTGATCATTATTTTTTTTTTTAAATATGATTTACTAAGTAGAAAAATTTCATATTAATCATGACGTGTTTGGGGGATCTTAGAGCCTGGTATGAACCCATCATGTAAGTAATCATTTTGCTGTTTTCATCTTTACTGTACATCATCCCATTTACTGAGCTGTCCTGATGAAGTCTATTAAGATTTGTACATCATCAAGAGATTAAATGATCTATTGATATTCTCTAAAAGGAATTTGTGTTATTTTTCAATCAACCAGGAAATGCTTTGTGTTTATTTGGACACCTGAATTGCAGGTTTTCCTATTCCTGATTTTAGTTTGTGAGTGTATAATTATGGTTATAATTAAGATAATTAATCATTGGTATTGAAATTCCCCAAGTGACAGTGTAGATTCAATGATAGTTTTGAATATTAAAATTTCATAGAAGACATAAAAAGTGTTATTTTTACAGTTTTTCTCCAGCTATTTTAGATTTTGACAGAGAAAGGAGAAATAATTCTAATTATTTTTCTTCTTATGAACAAACCTCTTTTTCACTGTTACATAGGTGAGAAAATTATGTGTTTTTAGCTGTCTTAAGCAGAATAATCTAAGTGGTTTTAGCAACATGGGTAATAGTGCTAACCTGTTTATGTATGCCAGTCAGCATTGTCTAATTATCAACCTTATGTTAGTGAAGTTTTTTTCCCCTCTAAGAGGAAGCCTGGAACTCTAAAAAATAATTTTAAAAGGTCAGTTTGAAAGGAAGAGCAGCTTATACTTTATATTATAATGACTACATGAAAGCTTTCCATTCTAATAGATTCTGGCATACCTGTTTTTTGGTCACTTAAAAAAAATAACTGTCTGCAGCAATACACAGACTTTGGAAAAACTCAAAAAATCCACTCCAGTAGATCCACTGGATCAAGCATAATTTTGATAATTTAGATTTTAGCCTGGGCTGTATAGCATTTCATTTCAATCTACTGTGTCTAAAGAAAGCATCTTCCAATGTATTATCTTGCTATTTGAAACATGTCATATTCTTGAACAAAGAGAATATCCTGGCAGACAGGCTTCGAAACTTGAGAGCTAAGACCTGGTTTATGCTGAGTAACTTTTATCTAGCCTCTTTTTTTACCTGCCTCAGATAGCGTGAGGAGATGGACCAACAGAAAATGGTGGGTGTTTATCAAGGCTCTCTTTTCCCATTGAAGAGGAAGATGTTATTTGCACTGGAGAAGGAAGTGAAGTTTAGAGGCTGGATATGTCTTTGAGAAGGAGAAAGAGCAGAGGCTCAGAGCCACACTCAGAAGATGAGACATTACTCTATGGATTTCTCCTTCAGTTTTAATCCCTGAGATAAATTAAAGGATTTTTCCATCTGTGGTGCTAATGTAGCTAAGAAGGACTCTAGTATCTTTCCTTTTTGTAACCTGTTTTCCAGCTTTGTAATTAAGAGGTTGAAATGTCTTGTTAAAATAAACATGTTCTATTTTGTAAAGCACTGTAAGAGTCTCAGGCTGATAGATGGGATATATTCCCACTCCAGGGGTAACTAATATAGCTAAAGTAGAATATATAGGTATTTTCATCTGCATAGATGTATATAAGCACCTTGTGAACTTCAGGGAGCTTTGAGCCTGGATGTGTCCCCTTGCCAAGCACCATGGGGGTGTGGGGCAGGGTTAGCTGAGCCTGTCTTTGGGACAGAAGCAGCCCCTGCTGCTGCTCGTCCTGCGAGAAGCTGTCAGGAGAGAGACAAGCCCTGAACCACTGCAGTGAAGATGACAAAATAACTTACTTCGAACCAGATAATCCTCCAAACACAGCAGAAGGATTTTCTTCTCTTTTATCAGACTTACTTCAGACTCACTGCAGACAATAAAAAGGCTCCTTAGGGGGTGCTTTGACTGGGTAGTTAGTGCTCTGATGCTTGCCTGCATTTGTATTTTTGGCCTGTAAATTCTTCAGGGCAGAGATCATATTAATTTATATTTATTTGAGTGCTGTGTACTTTTCCTCAAGTCCTCAGTAAACCTATTGTATTTCCAAACATTTATGTTGCTGAAATCTGTTAATGTTCTACCAAAATTTTGGAAAATAGTTAATCTCATACCAAATATCTGATGTCATTCTATTTATTACAAAATACTTATTAATATTATTCCTTTATTCTATAAATGTAATCTAAGAAAGGTAACTTTTTAGCTCAAGCACTAGGATAATGCTATGTGAGAAAGTTTTAGATACTTTTCCCACATGAAATGTTTAGATACTAAAAGAGTGTGCTGGTACTGGCTGAGACAGAGTTAATTTTCTTCATAGTAGCTAGTATAAGGCTAAGTTTTTGATTTGTTCTGAGTTTAATGTTGATAACACACTGATGTTTTAGGTGTTGTCAAGAACTGCTTACATTAAACCAAGGACTTTTGCAGCTTCTTATACTGCCCCTGCCCTCCTGGCTTCTCTACAAGAAGCTGGGAGGAGACACAGCCAGGTCAACTGACCCAAACTGGCCAAAGGGATATTCCATCCCATAAGATGTCATGCTCACTGTTTAAGTTGGTTGAGGACAGAAGTTGCTGCTTGGGACTGGCTGGGTGTAGGTCAGCGGCCGCATTACTTTTTTGTTGTTGTTTTCCTTTTCATTAAAATTTATTGTTATTGCTATTAGTATTTTATTTTATTTCATTTCAATTATTAAACTGTTCTTATCTCAACCCACAAGTTTTCTTACCTTTTTTCTCTGATTCTCTCCCCCATCTAACTGGGGGCAGGAAGGTGAGTGAGCAGCTGTGTTGCCAGCTGGGGTTAAACCATGACGGAGTATGATCCATTCAAAAAATTGCTGTATAGATATATACCAAACTGTCTTTCAGAGTTCTGATACAGTGGCTTAAGTTGCTTTTACACTTTGTAGAACAGCGGTGAAAAAAGTTGTTAGTGTTGATGTTACTCATAATTTCTTAGCTTGGAATGGAAATTTTACAGGAAAATCATTGTATAACTAGTTGAAACTTGTCTCCTATAACAGACATTTTGAAAGTCTGTTCAAACAAACTCTTATTTGAGATGGTATCTCTCACTGACTTGCTAAGCTTCTTAGTCTCTGCTTCAGTTCATTAGACAGCAATGTGTGTTTCCAGTGACAAGAGGTGTAGGCTTGGCTCTGCTGACAGTGGTGATGTATCGGTTCATGCCATTGTCACTCCTTACGGAGGTGAACAAGGCAGCTGAAGCAAGAGCAGAGGATTGTGGCCATAAACTTTTCTTTAGTTTGTCCAACTTTTATTGTTCAGTCTTGGTAGAACTTTTTCTATACTGCAATTTATAGCACTGTATTAAGGAGATAGGACTTTGCTTTGATATGCTGAATTTTACCACTCTGAATACTGGAAAAATAAGTAAGGAATTATAATGACAAAAGAGGTATGCTTGCAGCTGCATAACTGAAATAAAATTTCTCTTCAGTTTACACACTATCAGTGGTTCTGGGAAATGAGTTTTGTACTGATAAAGGTGATGTTTCTCGACGGGGAAGTGCGTTAGTGTAGGAGATGATGTGCAGCTACCCCTTTTCATGGAAATCCCAGTTTGGGAGAGCTGGCTTCTGAAGCTGAGGAACCAAGTGTGGCCTGAATTTTACTTTTCCGCAATTCTCTGTTTCACTAAGAGGTTGTTCTTCCATCCTCTGGATGTAGAAAAATTTTTGTGTAGTCATTGATGCCTTTGTAGATCTGATGGGAGTCTGTGGTGTTTCACTCAATGTAGAGAGAGTGATTTAGACCATATTTGGACATTTAGAAAGGTATTGTGTGCAGCAGTGGGCTTCTTAAACAGCATCTCTTTCAGCAGATGTTATATGAGACTGTTTGACAATATTCAGCTATTACTTCTAATATGGGAGACCACATTTTATTCTAAAAACATACTTTTTAATCCTTGTGGAAGAGTAAGTCACCTCTTAGGGACTGGAAAAAGCAGACAGCTTATAATTAGCTATGTTGGATAGGATGATAATCATCTTCCAAGTACAGTTCTGACTGATCTTTAGTAATTTGCAGTTCCTTAACACTTCTTTCAGCACACTCAAATCTTTGGCCAAACGTGTCTTATATTAAGACAATGCATCCGAGTCTGTGTAAGAGACAGAAAGACAGAGAAATAATCCATTTCTGTAGCCTTGGTAATCATCTGCTGGAGCACATCTCAGTGAATGTTGAAGAGATTGCAATAAGTTCTTGTCATGATTTTTAAGTTGTTGTCATTTACTTCACAGCAGTCAAAAGTGTGATGATAGACATTTTATACAACAAGGTCCTTGCCTGGGCAAAATAAGCTAAAATTATACCATGAGATAACTGCAGAGTGTCATAAGGATGAGGGGAAGAAATTCTGAATGAAATGACTGAAATGACAGTAATTTGATTTTTGTGATGAAGTAGTCTCTTCTGGACTTGAGAGTATAAGGTATTCTTTGGCTAAAGCACTTGACTGCGACTCAGAAATCAAGCCCAAATCCCCCAAATCAACTAATTTATTGTACAGCCCTTAACGTAGGAAATGAGGGGGGCGACTGGATCATCAGACAAGCTCCACAGTACATCATCCTTCCTGTAAATTGATTCATCTCAAGGGAGATGCCTAATTTCCCTGTTCTTTGACTCCTCAGCTGTAAAATAGGATGAACATTTTCCTTCCTTATATGAGGAAGGGATGTGGGAGGACACTGTTATTAATCACAGCATTATGCTCAACAGAAGAATGGTGAAAGGCCAGTAAACAAATTAGTAAGACCAGTTAATGAGCTAAGTTCAAACAATTCAAACACATGTAATGTCGTGTCTGACTGACACAGTTCTACTCTCTGTACTTTTTACTGAACTACAGGATTTGGCTGGTAATTTTAAATTAATCTATGAGTCTTGCTGTGTATTGAAAATGTGAGAATAGCTGTACTGGGTAAATCCAGTCCATGCTTCCTTGGTGAAGACCTGCAGAACAGTAGAGAACAGGACAAGTTTTCAGAGGTTCTGCCTGCTGGTATATCCTTGCAGCAGTCTGCATTTAGGGACTTTCTGAATCAGATGTTGCATCTTTATGTTAAAGAGATTGTGATAGTTTTCTTCCATGAGTTCATGAATTCATCTAAAACTGGCTGGATGGTGAACAGAGTTCAGTCCAGGTAGCAGCCAGTGGTGTTCCCCAGGGATCGGTTTTGGGGTCTGTCCTGTTTAACATCTTTATCAATGACCTGGATGAGGGGATTGAGTGCTCCCTCAGTAAGTTTCCTGATGACACTAAATTGAGCAGGTGTGTGGCAGCCAGCTGAACATGAGCCAGCAGTGTGCCCAGGTGGCCAAGAAGGCCAACGGCATCCTGGCCTGCATCAGCAATAGTGTGGCCAGCAAGACTAGGGAAGTGATTGTGCCCCTGTACTCAGCACTGGTGAGGCTGCACCTTGAATCCTGTGTTCAGTTTTGAGCCCCTTACATTGAGGTGCTGGAGCAGGTCCAGAGAAGGGCAACGAAGTGAGGGGTCTGGAGCACAGGTCTTACGAGGGGCAGCTGAGGGAGCTGGGGTTGTTTAGTCTACAGAGGAGGAGGCTGAGAGGAGACCTTATCACTCTCTACAACTACCCGAAAGGAGGCTGTAGTGAGGTGGATGCTCACCTCTTCTCCAAAGTAACAAGTGATAGGTCAAGAGGAAATGGCTTCAAGTTGCACCAGGGGAGGTTTAGGCTGGATATTAGAATAAATGTCTTCACTGAAAGAGTGATCAGGCATTGGAACAGGCTGCCCAGGGAAGTGGTGGAGTCACCATTCCTGGAGATGTTCAAGAAATGTGTAGATGTGGTGCTTAGGGACATGGTTTAGTGAGTTAGGTGGTGTGGGTTGACGGTTGGACTTGATGATCCTTGAGGTCTTTTTCAACCTTAGGTGATTCTATGATTCTAACTCGTATAAAGTTTAGATATCTACGTATCCTGTGACAGTGGTTTCTATAACTGTATGCTGTGTCCAAATGTTAGTTTGTATTTGTTTTTAACTTTCTCTTATTTCATCTGATACTTCTTAATTAACATTTATTATTTATTATTAAAAAACAATGGATGGTAATTCCCTATTTACTTCTCTGTGCCACTGCAAGGCCATCATTCTTATATTTTAACTGTTCTTTTTCATAAAATCATGCATTTAATTCCCATTTTCAGTTTCACTGAAGAGAATGGAGCATTCAGGAGCTATAGAAGACTGTCCTGTTAAGCTGCATAGCTCATAACAGAGGAAAAAGCAGTTTTAATATTTCAGTAGCTGAAAGAAGATAGTTCAAAGGGTGTAGGCAAACAATGATGACAATGTGTTGACAATTCATGAAATCTCTGATGTGGATTGCTTCACAAAATAAAATGAGTTTTCAGGGATGCAAAGGTGCATGTTAAAACCTCCAGTTATAAGCCCTCAGAAGACAAAAGTCATCCTTTTGGTTTTAGCATTGCTCCTTAGCTGAAGGAGTGATGGATGATTTTTGATAAACATCTTGTACTACAAAGGACCATAACAGAGGGTATCTAGATGCTCGAAATCTCTCCTTTTTTTTCCTGATCCTTTAGTCATTCTTCATAAGAAATTAAAATAGATTAGTAGAAGGGGGGTGAGAGGGGTTAGAAGAAAGGAGTGGGATTCAGGAAACAGGACTGACAAAATTGGTATTTACACAGTTGTGTAGTATTTGTCAAAGAATAGAGCATTACAAATTTTTTCTATGGCCCACTAAAGAATGAATTGTTATCTGTACAGTAAGAGCCCCAGTGGAGGCAATGGACTTCTTATTTATTATGCACACCTGAGGCACAAACAAGGAACAAAAATGTCAGTTTGATTCCATCTTGTAGACACAGTTCTACACAGGTTGTGTTGTACCGTGTGCTGTAGGGACACAAGAAAGCACTCTGCCTTGGTAAAGTTGAGGCTAAGTCTTCTGCGATGCATGAGAGAGGAATGGAGGCACTGAAATCTGTCTGGGGCTCACTGAGGCCCTGGATGAGATCTTGTAGCAATACAGAGACCAGGGTCTGTGAGAAACCCTCCTACTAGGCTTTGAAGGGACAGTTATGTTGCTTGCTAACTTCTTAGCTACTCCGAAAGCCAGAAACAATGTGCTTTGTCATCATGAGCAATTGTTTTCTGTAAATAATTTCCTCAAAAGTCCTCCCATTACTTGGCTGGGGATCATGGTAAAGAGAGAATTAAGTAAACTCCCATCCCAATCAGATTGCTTCTGGCACTTAACAGTTGATGGATGTTTGTGCTCCGTTTCATGGGCAGAGTGAAGTGCTTTAATTGTGAGATTTCTTTACTATAATAAATAGGCCACATACTTGAAAGAGATTTATGAAAACCAAATACTTGTTATTAAAATAATTGGGAGATGGTTGCAGTCTTTAACTTGAGCTTATATTATGGCTGAGTTGCCTAGATGGAGAACTAAGCTGAATGACTTTCTAATCTTCTGATAACACCTCTGGAAAAATAAGGTAAGATGTGGGGATGGACTGATCTCCTTAGAGGATCTGATATTCTGTATGGCATTTGTGAGACGCCTCCTTGAAATATGGTCACGCACAAGACCTCACAGTGTTGCAGCCAACACGATCATCCCCCAGCACCTCCAACTCCAAACTGGAAATCACTGCCCTGGAAATAATAATGAATGTTAAGACAGTGCTCTTGGAGCAATAGCACTGGTTTTGTTGTGTAGGAGTAGTACTGCAAGCAAAAGTGTAATATTTGAATTATAGTCTTTTTGAAGTAGTAGCAGTATTCGGTCCTGCAAACTTCACTAGAAGTCTCCAGAGTTCAGTGCATGGATATGCCATTTCCATTACATATTGATTATTTTGTTAGCACCTGACCTAAATGTTGCTCAGCACTATCAGGATCTGGCTGATGAAAACAGTCAGAAATTTTTGTGCAGTGTCATGGCAAGCTCTAAACCAAGTATCTTGCTCAATGTGATGTCCTTGTTCATGTAAGTTCTTTAAACAATGCTAGCCCTTCAGCAAACATCTCAGAACAGGCACAAATACTGCAGGGAACTGAGCTGCTGATATATATCACATTAATAGCTTAACTTAATTGGAGGATTATATATTAATGGTACTTATATGACCTGCTTTTGTTAACGTGGTGTCTGAGTGTTTCACTGTAAGATGGTTATTTATCTTAATATGTCTTCCAGTTTTATGGATGCAGTCTCCATTTAAGAAGACTGACTGGGTTCTCTCAGGTCCTATAGGAAACTTGTATAGTTTAGAGAACTGAGGCAGATGCATCTAAATTTGCAGCTGTTGTCCCAACCACTGGGTGCTCTTTCTGTCTGACATAATGTTTGTTGCTCAAGACAAAGGAAACTGAAATGACACAGCTGCTACAGACCACTGTGCTGTACTGCAATTAACTTACAGGTACAGATTCATAAAGTGACTCAAATTATTTCTTTATCTGTATCTTTTGTTCACAAGGATGCAAATATTCTTGCTTTTGATAAAAGACTATTGAGATAAAAATACAGAACTGTTTCCTTTCAAGCATGCAAACAAACATCAGGCATCCAGTACCTCTGAAAACAGGTGAATAGTGAACACTTCGTTATCTGAAGGACAAGGACATTTCACAAGCTGAGAACCCAGGTGGCTGGAACTGGCAAAATCTCTTGATGAAGAGGTACTGAGCAGTCTTCAGGTAGAGGAAATGACAATTCTTTGAAAGATCTGTATTTCTGTCAAAATTAGTGATTATAAGGGGGTAGTGTCCTTGATATGATACTTCCATGGCAAAGATGGAGAGGCTGTGAAAAGTCTGTGTGCAAGTATGTGTAACGGAGAGAGAGACAGATTGTTAGGTGCAGCAGTACACTTAATTAAAACATTGCAGCTGTTTAATTGTTATTTATATACTAATTATATAATACTATTTAAAGGAAATTTATGGTTCTTAGGGTCATAGGGTCACAGATAGTTCAAGTTGGAAGGGACCTTAGGAGGTCAGCCAGTCCCTTCCCAGCCTTGGCTGCTGCAAGAGTTCTTCCTTACCAGGAGCAGTGCTTTGCATTTCTCCTCAATGGATTTCAACAAGGCTCTTGAAACTCCTGTCAGCCCATTCCTCCAGCCCACCTGGACCTCTCTGAATGGCAGACCTGCCCTCCAGCGTATCAGCCAGCCCCTGTGTTTGGTGTCATCTGCAGACTTGAAGAGAGTGCACTCCATTACCTCCTCCAAGTCACTAATAAAGATGTTAAGCAGGACAGGTCCCAGGATAGGTCCCTGTGACTCCACTTATTGGCCTAAAGGCAGGGTATGACACATTAACCAGTACCCTCAGAGCCCTATCATCTCAGCAGCTTTTTACCCCTCTGGTTGTTCACCCCTCCAGAGTGTGATGTCCTAACATTTATACAGGAGCACTGTGAGAGACAGTGTTGAAAGCCTTCCTAGTTAAAAAAAAAATACTAATTTAAACTCAAGAAAAAATAGTAGTTTTCCTGGATTATTGCATCAGCAGGAAACAATATACAGAACTTTTAACTAGAGCATGGATTTCTCTTAAAAAAATAGTCATTGTTTAAAGAGTCATTGTCTGTGCCACAGTATATTGGGATTTCAAAGATGACTTTTCTGTACCAGGGATTTTCTTCTCAGAAAAGGTGAACCCTTGAAGAGTTCCCAAAATATTAAATCCTCCTCAAATAGGATTGATTTATAATACATGAATCTGGCACCAAATGCTATGATATTTAACCTACACAGACTCCTCAAAATAACAGGTTATTCATGCAAGGGATTCAACAGAAGGAAGGGATTATGGCTGCTGATTCATATGATGACCTAGGTTGTGACTGAAAGAAGCAAGGGATGATTTTTCCTTCTACCCTTCTATCTGAGAGGCAAAAATGGATGATCTTTACAAGAACTGTGATGGGATAAGAAGGGAAAAGTGGCTTGTTAAAAGGCTCTAGTCTACAGCATTGGGACCTGCAGATCTCTGCTCAATGAACAGCAGTGCTAGCTTTGTGTCAGTCTACAGTCACTTTGTGTAATCCAGGGAAAATATTTGAGATTCCCCAAAACTTGTGTGTAGTCTTCTATTATTGCCCACAATTTTTATTTTTCTCTGTGCTGATTTTGTCATGTGGTGCTAATTTCCTGGATTAAGATGAGTTTTCCATTCTAAATGTCAGTTTTGTTCTGTATAAATGTGGTCCCAAGGCATTGTGAGGTGATTGTTAAAGAGCAGTGTCATGGCTCTGCTTGGAGAATGTGGACTTTGCCACACTCCCTTGCTAAGTACCTGGCTCTTGTATTATTCTTCACAGCTGACTGTGCATTGCTATGTTTAACAATATCTTAATTTTAGTACAGGTAATATTTTTTGAAAGGGAAAATGAAAGAAAAAGTTACACTTCTGCTTAATCAGCCTGCTGTAAAATTCTGACTCACTGGGACACAGACATGCTAAGAGTGAGATTGAAATGAACATCCGCTGGGTAATGTGTGGGGGTGGCATTTTGAAGCTCTTGTATGCTAGAAGCGATAGTGCTTATCAGCTGGAAATGTCCTGATGAAAGCTAAAATGCTGAAGTAGTGACTGAAATAATGGCTGAAATAAAGAAGATTAAGAAAAAATGTAATGTGGGTTAGTGTGTGTGTGGAGAATGTATTTAATTGTCTTGGTGTTGTGCATACAGTACTTTACAGTAATTCTAGCACCACTAGTAGAATATTAATAGCATGCTGCTTTGACCTGCTATCAATCATTGTGATTTGCATCTAATTTGCATATTATTTTGCATATCAGTCACATGTTACTCACTAGATTTTCTACTGTGACAATGACAGATTAACAATACAGTTGCAGTAGCATTGCTGCAGAGAAAGGGATCACTTTCTGTTTCTCTTTTTTCTACTATTTTCCAAAATAATTTATTGTGATGTTTTTCAGAATTTTAATATTATTTTTATCATGATAATAATGAATCCTGGATGGGCCATGTCAATACTAACAGTTCCCTGTTAGTCTCTCTTGTTCTTATTTATTCCACTTTATTTAAAATTACCATGACAGGTTTGCTTTGTGGTCAAAGCTGTGTATTTTGACTATGATTATTAAAATCTTTAGCATATTTAGCATTGACTACAGACAGCTTAAATGCAATAGTTGCAAACCTGAAACTAGACATACAAGCTATTGATTTGATATCAGTAGTTACAAGTATTTGAAAAATATTGCCCTACAGATACATTAAAAAATGTTATGAGAGCTTCTGGCTTGATTGATAGCTGACACAGCTATCAGGGAAGGTTCCCAGGACAAAAAGTGTGTCCAGTGTGCATCTATGGTGATTCAAAGTGTGTAGGACTTAGATCCGGTGCAAAAGACACCCACAGAAGTTGTCAAATAAGGCGGGTTATTTCTGGCCAGGAAGAAGACTCATTTGTTGTGTGCCTTTCCCAGACAGCTCTTTTGCATTTCCCATGCACTATTCAACCACAAGTTCATTTCTCTTTAAGTTCATCTTTATTATTTAGCTTTGGCTTAGATCTATGCTCAGAAACAAAGACTGAACTTGAGAATTTTTTACCTTGTCTGACCTTCCAAGTTGTGAGCACATTGCAGGTCTCTGAATACTGAGCCTGCGTTTGCTGCTCACAGGTTGATCCTTAGTGCACTTGGTCATGACCTTGCATCATCTGCCCAGATCTCATAAATAAAAATCTGGACCTGTTCTAGCTGTATTTAAGTTCCTTCTCCCTCTATTGGTCTGAAAAGGGTTTTTTTTTTGCTTGACAATAAGAGTAGCTGTTCTTGAGAATGGGTTCAAACCCAAATATAACAGGAAGTGTCACCATATACCTAGAAGCTTGGTCTTGAAACACCAAACTCAAGAACAGCTTTTACCTTGAGTTAAGTAGTGATAGGGTGAAAGCTCAATGTGTAATACCTCATGCATGTAGATTTTTACAGAAATTTGGTGTGGGTAGATACTGCGTAGAAAACCAGGATGGCCACAAATTTCCTTTAACTTCAATATGAAGAAAAATTATTACACTCAGAGTGTCTTCCTAATTTCAAAAGAGTGTAATGTACAGCAAATCTGAATTCCATTGGCCTGTAGTAAAGTTCCTGGTTGTGCGAGGTCACTACATCAAGTTCAAAGAAAATGTATGCTGAAGATATCACCTGTGAAGCATTTGTTTCTTTTTAGTTGAAAGGTTACATACATTTGCATTGACATGGCAGGGTTTAAGTTAATGTAAATGCTGTTATAATGTCAGTAGACTTTTTTTCCTATTTATTTATAGATTCCAAAAGACCTATTACAATTCTCAGTAGAGCTGTCTCCTAGAGTTCCAGTGGCACCAAAGCTGTTTGGTTTTTAATAAACCTTCCTCACAGCCAAGCTTTGACATCTTTAGAGTTCCCAAAGAGCCTTTTTGCTCTCAATTGAAGATGTACAATTATTTTTCAAACATTTGCTATTATAAGTAAATTTTTCTTCTTTGTTTAAAAAAATAATTTTTCACATATTCGAAAAGACCTCTCCTCAACAATGTCTCTGCATGCTTCTTTGAGTTCTTGAAAGAGATTCATTATGTAAAACTTGCTTTGCGCTGGTTGATTAACAGACATTTTACAGTTTATCCAGCTGTTTGTGGTGCCCATCAATGAAGGCACTTCTAGTAGGCCATATGTATGCTTCTGCTGCCCTTATTCTTAACTGCTCTCAGTTAACTGGGAGTTTGCCAACCTCTTACCTGTCAGTTTCACACTTTCCATAACTATTATTGAGGTAACAAAAAGTCTGGGGAGAAAACAAGTAGTTCTAATCCCAATGTAAATATAGAAACAAATATATGAACTATATTTGAAATATATGAGCTATACATTAATTGTATGAACTCAAATAGCCACTGGCTAAACACAACTTGCAAGAATATTGGATGGTAAAATGTTTCCTAGATGGGTTCAATCAAGATATTAGGTCCCCAATGAAGTTATGTTACATAGCTCTATAAAACTGCTTGTTCTTTGAATGAAGGTTCATCTCAGAAGCGTTAGTATAATTAGGGACTAATATATGTAAGTCATAGAAATTAAAGGTTGAATTTCAGTCTTAATACTAAAATTCTGGGATTTTTAATGGAAAACTTATCTTGGACACTTTAATATGCTTCCTTACATATCTATACCCCATGTATGAAAACTAGTTCAAGGCAAGTATATTTCCTCTCTTTAAAATCTGTAAAGAAAGTACTCTGGATGATATATACATAAGAGGTGAATGAAAAATATTCCTCACCAAAAAGACTGTATGGCCCTTCCAGATATCAGCTTCTGTTTCCAGATGTTGCAGCTGTTACTGTTAGGGAACTGGGGACTGCTTTGACGGGACAGACCTGAGAGACTGAAGAACTAGGCAGATCTCAAAACTTCAAACAAGCCTTTATTTTTTTACTTTACAACTGGAAATTAAGTATTTGTCAAATTAGCCAAGTGTTGGGTACACAATGTTGCAAGACTAATATTACATTGTTGGCCTTGATGGCCAGAGTGTTTGGTGCTTCTCAGGTGTCTGAGGTCAAAATGTCCTGACTCAAGAGCTCTTCAATGAGGGAAACTGGAGCTGAAATAAATGTCTTCTTTTTTTTCCCCAAGCTCCACTTGCATCAGTAGCATCTGGATAAACATTTTCCATGGACTAGCACAAGTCCGGTCCAAAGGATTACTTCATTTTTCTGCAAATGACAATGAATCTGTTCCAGCTTGTCTGGGTGGTTGTTATCCCTTGCAGTCCTTGTCTGCCCTGCTCTTTTCGGATAGGTGTGCATGTCTGCAGACTGGCGCAGGTTATCTGATTCCTTCAAGTAGTTGCAGACTGGGTGCTGTTATCTTCTACTATTTTTTATACAAATATCCGAGCAGGTAGATGTTACAGAATAGTTCACCTAACATAAATCAAGTAGTCTTGTTGTATGCCTAGATACAAAACAAACTGGATATAAATCATGTTTTGCCTTAAATCAAGCAGGCTTGTAATCCAGTGGTAGTGAAATAAGGATACATTATAAGGAGGCCCTCCTGCTGCGCAGGGCTAGACTATCATGCTATATTGATGGTGCTATGCTGAATTTGCATTTTCAAGTGGACTTTCAGCAATCATACTAAAAAGGAAAAAGAAGGAAAAAGCCATACACCAGCATATTGGGCAGTGTTTTCTTTATATGACTACAAATTTTCCAGGGAAAGTTAGATTGAATCTGTTTTTTAGAGGTAAGAGTAGCAATGGAGAAGACAGGTGTGACGACAGTCAGTTTAACTTCAGAACGCAAGCTGTTATTTCAAGATCTGATGCACACAGTGGATGTGAAACTTGTGCATTCGGAGTATAGTAAAATACTTTTTCTTAGTATTAAATAAAAAATTCTTTGTCTTATGACATGACTGAGTAGAAGTCTCCAGTTTGCTCCGACAGGATTCATTCTTAGCATTTTTTTCTTTATTTTGAAATATCATAAAATACTACCAGATCTTCTTAACTTTACAAATCCAAAAAAGGGATGAATATAAGAAAAAAAATATTACAGACTGTGTGATTTTAGACCATAAACATGTTTTTTTTTAATCATTAAAAATTCAAAAGGATTGCATCTATATTTGTATCAAGACTGATTTTGCGTTCAAACAATGATAAGTCGTTTTTAAATACAGTTCTGAATATAGTAATAGTAGAGATTAAAGTAATATAAATTTACATTTTTTTAAAGTAGAATTTCACAGAATTCATACTATGGATTTGCAGAGCTCTACTTTGCTGAAATAATTAATTCAGATCCACTGTTAACTGAGCCAAACATTATTAACAATAGTTTAGAATATAAATGCTAATTTAATAAAGAATGATGGATTCATTTAGCTCAGCATGGTCATCCTCCTTGCTGAATTTTCTTATTTGCTTTCAGTTTGCAGAGTCTCGTGGCACAAATCAGGAGTAGGTCATGCATGGTTGCTTAGTGGTTTTCTTAATTAGTATTATAACCCATTTGCTTTGTTAATAGCTTTGCATTTGCAAATATTGTATCCCATTTTGCTGAGGAATCATCACTGCAGCTGTTCAAGAACAGGGCTGTTAAGGAACCAATAGAAATGAGATCCTGTATAATCCTGAAAAACCTGTTTGTCATGTTCTGTGATCCAAGTGAATGTTTTTTTTTGTTGTAGCTTGAACCTGGGCTGACATATGACCTGACTGCTAGACTGTGTCTTTAAGGGTGGTGCTATCATTCATTGTGGCTTTAGCTAGAACATATTAAATGCAAAAGTTCTTGCTATGTGTAGGCCAAATATTTAATCTCTGCTATTTTTTTTATTTCTACTAAAAAAGGAAAGCAGTGTGTTATCAGAGTGAAAACACCTGTAGAGTGGAGAGATCGCTGCATTGCTTACTGCTTAAAAGCTTTCTTAAAATGTCTTGCGTTGCATTGCTGAGAAATACAGATGTTGATTTTGTGCGGTAATGAGAAGCTGGAGGTTGTGACACACCAAGTCATACATCTTGTGGGCAAACATTCACCATGGCTTTGTGATGTACAACTGTTCTGGACTGGTGGGGCCAGTGGGGCCAGTGGTACTGCAGAGTGCTGTGACAGGTAGGCAGAGCCTACCCCTGTGCTTGTTGCAAAGCAAAGTGGGCTCTGAAAGTCTCCTGGGCACTGATACACACAGTACAGTAAAAGGTGATAACTGTACACTTCCGAAAATCACAGCCTAGTTACAGAGGACACAGTTTCCAGTTTAAATGTCTTAGTGTATTTAGGAAGAAATCTTATTTTAACATTAAAAATTACTGGCATTGATTATCTAGAAAAAAAATAATTTCCTGTTTTCTTATGGCAGGAAAATATATAGAGTCATGTTGAATGAGTTGAACTAGTGCTGGTCTTGTTTAATGAGTATTCCTCAGCTCACAAAAGAGGCTACGGAGTATAACAAAGCCAGAGTACGCTTGCTCAGCACTTGGTCGAAGGTTTATTTGAAGTTCATGCTGCACAGATGGGTAATAGTTTGAAAGCACAGATGGAATTTCAGGAACAGCAAGTTCAGTGGGAAAACTACCGCATTGAAGAGAGGAAGAAAACTGAATGAAACAACAGCTTGAGAGAAAAATATTGAGATCCAGCTGGTTATTACACAAATTATTTCAGCTTCTCCTAGCATATAAACTGTGAGAACAAATGGTGAATATTTTACAGGAATTGGCTGTTTCCTTACTATTCTCTTATACAAGAAGTGCCTAATTAATATAGAACTGTTTTTTTGATTGAGTGATGTTTTATTGGGAGTTGCTGGAAGAGAGAGACAAAGGTCTATCTAAAAAGCAACACAGAACTAAAGGACATGAGTAGCGCAAAATCAAGTGGCTGGAGATTTTAACTCCAGGATTTTTTAATCCCAAGATAAGGATTCAAAAGCCAGCCTGGTGAGAAGGGCCAGTGGGAAAGGCAACCTGCTGAGCTCACCAGTCTGCAGGTCCTGCTTCTGTCCTTGTTTCTGTCCAAGTCCCCCAACAGCATTTTTCTTGCACATCCTCCTGGGTAAGACAGGGCACAGAAAAAAGTCTTGCTACTCCCTCCCAAGAAAAGTGAAAGGACAGATACTTCCAGCTAGGTTTCAGCCACCTACTTCTTTCCCCAAGCTGTGTTCACTCATTAGTCTTTTGCATTTACTTGCTTCCCACTAGTTCCAGAATTGTGTCTGCAGTAATTTAATCTCATGCCAGTGCATTGTAGACTTTATCTCTTTGACTTATTTTGTTACCTGGAGATCTGTTTACTGTAAACCTTCCAGGCTTAGTGGAAAAGTACAGTCCCTCATCATAATCAAGTAATCGGGCTACTCTATTTTCTGATTTTTCACGTCACAGTTTTGTAGAAAAGTTTTATTCAATAAATAAGATCTGATAAGCAAAAAATTTAAAATTTTTATGAAAACACTTTTTTTTAGAACATTTGCATATTTTATATTATTCTTCCAGTTCACTGACTTTCTAATATTTCAGTAAGAAATATGTGGCAGATGTTTCTTAGCTGAGTTATAAAACAAAGAAAATTATTTTTGAAGCACTAAGTTCCATATATATGAAATTCCAAGAATAATGTGAGATCCATCATTCAGAACAGGAAGAGAAGCCTCAGCAATAAATTCATTCCTTCAAGCGCTAATTTAAAAAAGAGAGAAAGAGAAGAGAAAGAAAAATTGTATAATCAGATGAATTAAGACTATAATTTATTGCTGTGCTCTGATTTATCTCCTGCTGTTAGAGATTGTCTCATAAGTGAAGGCACTGTGGTTGAGCATTTAAAGTCAATTTTTTTTAGGTCTGAATGTTTTTTTCTTCAAAGTTCTGTGTTTCTATATATTTAAATTCTAGTTTATTTAAAAAACAAAATAACTCGAATCTTTCAAGGTTATTTGCTGAATATATCTAATTTTGTATGCAATTTTCATAAAAAAGAGACATAATATTTGTAAAAGCTCCAAACAAATAATTCTACACCATAGTGTGGTAATGTTCTATTTAATAGCCCCCTTTTTATGACAATGTTTCTGTGGAGCTTTGCTGTAGGAGTTGAGAGTCTTTCTTCATAAATAAGAGGAAATAAGTAGTAAGCTAATGATTTGTGTGTGTGTTTATTGGATCCAGTACTCAGGAAGCAATAACATTTCTTGTTTCTCTCTTTCCGTGAGCTGAGCTATTTGTCCTGAAGCACACTGACATTTACTGTGCTGGCTTATCATTCTTTTGTTTCTTTAATTTTATAAAGAGTCTTCATTGTTTTTTTCAACTTTTTGAAGTAATACTATTTTTGTGGGTTTGGTCTATTGGTAGCATCAGGGCCCTAATTGATCTTTGATGGAAAAGGAATACCTTTAATTATTAACTTTTAACACTTTTAAAAAGGAGCCTTTCTTTCTTTTTTCCAGTCTGTTGAGGATTTTCTTTTTCATGGAGTTTATACTTTCTATCAGACAATAAAGAAAGTGAAGGATGTTTATCTTTTTGAAGGAAATGTTGATGCTGACAGGATCAGAGAAGAGCTTCTTTTTGAAGGAATCTCAGCATGTGATTGTACCTTCCAGATAAGAATTTATGATTGAAAACAACTGGAGAGGACCTTGCAAGGTCATCTTAAAAGATTTAATAGGGGAAGATCTAAGCATTTATATCAAGGATCTGTTGATTCATTTTCTGGACATAAGATAACAGTGGTGTTTTCAACCCTCCCATACACAGAGTCCTCTGAGCATCTAGCAGGAGTTTGAAAATGAAAAAGAAGTGCTAGTGACATTCAGGGAAAGAATACTAATTCTCCAAGGTTAACAAGTCATGTCTTGTAAAGACAAATATTTATAAAGTAGTGAATCGTCATGCAGATGTGCCCAAGAGGTGCCAGTGGCTGTACAGTAAGTGTGTTTCACTGCCCAGCTATTCAACTTTACTCAGAAGTTGGGTATAATAACTGATGGAGTGCTGTGCTAAGGGAGTTATGCCTTGTAGTACCAAGGCTAGTTTTGTCCATGCTAACCTGTGCACCTCAGTGTGGGACTGCTCAGAGCTGTGCAGACATGCCTTTGGTTGATAAGGACAGCTTCCCTTAATACTTAGAGACACCAGAACTGTCTGGAGTTAGACATGGACAACATTAGAACCTCCTGCTCCCTCTAAGAGTTGATATGGAAAATTTCCTGCCTGTACGGGTCCAAGCTGGCCTCAGTGGACCTTCAGTGGTTTTGGTTGCACTTTGGTTGCACTGGGTTGTAGGATGGTGATTCTTATGACTTAAAGCAGAAGTGGTTTTGCGTTAAACATTATTGTGCTTTGCAGAGTAATGTATGGACATCCCACAATGTGAATCTGCACCAGCCTGATGTTTAGAGAGCAGACACTTGTAAATAACATTCTTTTGCAGAAGGTGACTGACCTGATCTCATTAGATAGCACCGTAATTTATCAATTCCAGTCATCAGCTCGTAAGGAAATACCAAGGAATTTCTACCTGTGAGAAGGTGACTGAAACTGACTCCACACTTTGATAACAACTGAAACAGCAGCTTTATAAATAGCGAAACTGGTCTCCACAGACCTCTGCTGTATGTGCCTGATTGTAAGAAGGGGATCAGGTTGAATGAGGTTAAAAACTCTAGCAATGCATTTTATGTTGCTGGGTGTCATCATTTATAAAACCATGGGGACAGTTTTTTCTAAACACCTGGTGGGCTGAGGCAGGGACAGGGAGGGTCTCACCACACAGGGTCATGGGCAAGAAACCGACATGACTTGTGAAGAAAAAGAAAGCAATCGAATTTATTAACTATTTACAACAAGAAGCAGGATATTGAAAGAGAGAAACCACATCTTACAAAAAGGCACTTCTCCTCCACCCCTCCCTTCTTTCCAAAGCCCAAAGGCTTTGTTCTGTACCTTCTCCCTGCCCCCGGCAGCACGGGGTGGGGGGCAGGGAGTGGGGGCTGCAGTCTGCCCCTCTTTCCTCCTCACAGTCTCTCTCGGCTGCCAGGTGGAGTCCCTTTCTCATGTTGAGAGTCCTTCTCCAGAACTTCTCCAGCTGAGTCCTTTTCCAACGGAGCTACAGTCCCCCGACAACTTCTAGTTCCACGGTGGGGTCCTCCACGGCTGCTTCTCAATTCCAAACAGGGCTACAGTAGTTCCTGCATGGGGTCCTCCACGGCTCTTCACCACATGGCAAGGGAAATGCTGAGAGCGTTCTCTTCCATGGTTCCGACTCAGTACCTGCATGGCCGTCTCCTTCAGCATCTTCCCTCTCTTCTACGCAGGTCTTCATCGGCCCCTGGGAAAACGGACTCCTGGGCGAGCCATGGCGGAGGCTTGGGCAACGGCAGGTTGATTCGCAGAAGCCGAGCAGGCGGCTTGACAGCCGGACGGCCCACCCGAGCTGTGCCCTGCCCGGGGCCGCGCCAACCGGTTGTTCTGTGCCCCCTCTTAAATGTGTTATTCGCAGAGGTGCCGATTGGCTCAGCCCTGGCCTGGGGTGGGTGCATCCTGAGCTGGACACTTACTTCAAGCAGTTTCTTACAAAAAGGCCATATAATGGTGGTACCCTTCCCCCACTTCCCCCATTATCAAACACTTGGGGAGGAGGGGGGAGTGACTCATTGAGTCATTTAAAAGAGGAGCCACCACTGTAACCCCTCCCTTGCCGCCAGCAGCACACTGGAAGCTGGGGGAACTCTTAGCAGTTGCTTAAGGAGCCATTACGCCCCTCCCTGCTACCGAACAAACCCGCCCCACAAATACACTGGGATTTTGGCATGTCAGGTTCCCCATCTTAGCAGAGTTAAGCAGCTTATGAGGGGAGTGGAAAGCACTGATGCTGGTTAGCCATTAGGCCTCCACCCTTGGACTACAAAGAGCCAACCTTTGGTTTTGGTCATGCAGCTCAGTTAAGGAGCACAGGAGCTCTGGGTGGACAGAGTTGTTCCTGTCTTGCCTGCTATGAACACAGCACTTGTGACTGCAGCTCCCTTGTTTTTTAGGAATATTGGTCACCAATGATGATCAGTGGCTCTTTCTGTAAACCACATGGCCTTCCTGACTTCTGTGGTTGTTCATGAATTTTATTTCTCTTTCATGAAGAAGAGAATAACGTGAGAAATTTCTCTCCTATTTCTGGCCTTTCACTTCAGATTTTAAATATCCTCTTATTCTTTTCACGGTCTTTAGTAGTAATGGAAAAGTGACAAAAGAAAAATGGATATGCATGAAATATCGAGGTACATTCTTTGACCTTTTCCCCTCGGTGGTACAAGAGCTCCTAGTTTAATTTCTGAAGTCCTGTTTTCTCCTTGCTCTCTGAATCCACAAACAGAAAATAGAAGCCTCTGCTTTCAGCACAGGTTTGATGTGCCCTTAAGGCCTATTAGTTCAGAGGAACTCAAGCTAAACATTATAATTCTTATTAATTTTTTTAAGCATACAAAGACAAGACCCTGACTCCCCAGCTTGAGTGAACTAACAGTTAACAGAGTGCGTGAGAAGCCTGAATGTTGGCTTGTCCTTGTCCTTTCAACCTTACAAGCAGTTTCTGTCACATTCAGTTCAGATTTGAGATCTGTGGAGAGGAGAGGCCTCCAATGGAGGGCACGGCAGGGCTCCCATTTTTGAGGACCTTCATAAGGAGTGTTGTAATGCTGTCACTTCAATGGTCTTGTCTTTTTTAATGTCCCCCTTGAGCACTGAGTCCTTTGGGAGAGGACTTTGCTGTAGGCCTAGATTTTTGCCCTTTCTTCTTGTGTTTTTCAAAGGGGTGTCAGGGAAATACTGTGTATCTTCTGTCAAATTTATTTTTATTATTTAATCTTGAGTAGCTCAAAACTTATGCTTCTTTAAATCATTCTCTGATTTCCCTTTCTGCAGAAGTAATAAGTGTATCCCACTTGAGCTATGTGGTGTCAAGCTTCTGCCAAGGCATAGAGAGAAAGATTACAAACAAAAGGGATAACTTTCAGTCCTCATCTTCTCTGATAGAAATCTTCTCTGATACAAACAGCAACCGTTTCATCAGTCAAGTTTTTGTAATTAAGTGCTTTAAGAAGAACAAAGGGGTATATATGTTTTGAAGTAAACTGATAAATCAAGGAGGGTGGAGGAGATTCAATGGGTTTTAAGTATAGGCTTTGAGGAGGTCGTTAGGGATTTTACTGATGACAGTTTTAGTGGAGTGCAAACAGAAGATAGTGCAATTGAAAGAGGTTATCCAAGGATAACTTTATATGCTGGATGTCCCTGAAAATAAGATTTTAAAAGATGTATTGAAGATAAAATGATGAAGTATAAAAAAATCATAGAAAAGAATGAAGCATTTTAATAAGATCAGGTAATTATGTATAAAATAAAGTAAAATGGGTTAAAAAGAAGGTAACTTGTTCTTTAAAAACTGAATTCAAATCACCACCTATCTTTATCGATGGAAATTAATTTTTCTGTCTGTATTTACAGTGTTCTTAGGCATCTGTTGTTTTGTCACCGAAGTATTTGTGACAAAAGAAGAGTTGACCGCATTCTTTACAACAGATTACATAAAGAACTTTTACAATATAATTTTATTTCTGCCTGATTTGGAAAGGAAGAATAGGTAGATGGCTCTAGTGTCTTATGGTTTCCTGCTTTTAAAATTTTTACTATGTCAGTGTTTTTGCCACAAAAGCTACAAAAGTTTTAAAACATTCTTTGTTATTTTATTGATTTTTATGATGTTTATGAAACTTCAAATCATTATAGTGCTTATTGATATCATACCATTTATGTTCCCTTATCTACAGGGAATTTGATTAAACAGTAGTTTTCATTAATGGCAAATCCTTCATAAATTCCAGCTTTATATAATATTAGAGATTAGTGGGAGATTGGTGTGAGAGAGCTCAGCTTTTCACTGTCTGTGAGAGAAAGTTTTGCTCCCTTTAAAACAAATCTCACTACTGATATGGTAAGCATGTCATAGCTGGAAGCATTGCATTGTCCAGCCTCACTAAAAAAAAAAAAAAAAAAGGCTTAAGTAGTGTTTGACCAATTTATGTCACCATTCTGGTGTGGTTTGCTGTTCTCTGATAATCCCAGAAATTTTAAGAAAGTTTACAAAGTGAAATTTACAACATAAGTAATAAACTTAACACCATTATTACAATTACTTATATGACTCTTCTGCCAGGTATTGATTTGTGATAGCAAAGACCATATTCAAGAGGCTGTTAGAACACTGTACTGCCTTGAGGTCTACAAAGCTATGCAATGCTGAGACCTGGGAAACTGAGTAACACTACACACGTGCTTGATGAGACATAATTCCCCATTTACCAAATGAAACAGGCTTGTACAACCATTATTTTACTGTCTAGAAAGAAAAGGGAAACATAAAACCATACTGTATTAGGAACCTCCAAAAGATAAAATGAATCCTCCACCAAGGAATATGTATTAATTCTGCCCCATTCACCTCCGTAATGGAGGTGGCTGCTGCCTTACCAAGGAAGGATTCCACTGCTCTGCAGACTTGTGCTTGGGAGAGTCAGACTTGTGGTTTTAAAGTAGTCAAAATGTATAATCTCAGATTAGTGTTATTCAGAGGTGGAAAACGGGCAAATCCAGAGTATGATTCATTAGCTGGCCTATTTTGAAAGTATATTTCCCTCTAATTTGGCTATTTTTCTCCACTGGCTGTGTTTCTTGGTTATATCTTGATTATATCTGCTGTCCATTACTGACCCTTTCTCTCTCCAGTCCTTTTGGTATTTTATGTGATCTAAATCTACTTCTCCAGTGAATCTGTGGCTACTTTGTGGAAAAGGATGGAAGTAGCATAGGACCAGGACCAAGTCAGTACCCCAGCAATGAGCCCACTTCAGTAGAGGGGAGGTATTCTAGGATCCAGTCCCAGCTTCTTGTAAAGTTTACACATGAAACTATTGCTGAATAGTATGCACTGGAAGCTAAGACTGGAATACAGAATTTGGACTCGCTGATTATTTGCTCATGAAGGATGGCAGGAATTTGGATGCAGGGATTTTGTAGATGGCCCATTTTGACTAAGTTGATTAAGTGGTGCACAAGTCCTATTGTTGTCGTGGCTACTAGCCTTTTTTGGAGATTCAAGCAGGCATTTCCCTGCAGGCTCTCTGCATTTTTAGGTAATTAATCTTCTTAAAATCTTATGTTTTTACATTATAATTCATAAGGAAAATAATAGATGGCACAGCTTTTTCTGATCCAGTTGTGGATGTATATTCGAAAGACATTTTCTAGAGAAATATTTAGCTGCAAATACCTGTTTTCCTGCAAATGTCTTCTGACTTGTGCAATAAAAGTTGTGACTCCACCTTCTGATCCTTGACTTGCTCTTATAACAAATGGATTGTACAACCGGACATGACATCTCAAGGTTAGGCAGTCTGCATTTCTGGAAATAAGGTATATGGTGCTTACAAAGGGGTCTGGTTGCACTGCCAAGTACCCAAGGCACATGTATACATGTTGAGGTCAGTAACTCCTAATAGCAAGGCAAAATGTATTAATCTTCACACACAATCTAATTCTGCTACTCCATCTTTAAATTGTTCATTTTTATCNCTCTTATGGCACAAGAAAACTACTTAGAAAAAAAAGTGTAGTTTACCATTTGGAGACATGAGAAACACAGTCATTTGTATTCGTATTTCTCTCTGCAACCAAAAGAAAATGGCCACATTTCTCAAATGTTGTCTGAAATGGTACAAAATCCAAATGTTTCATAAACTCTCTGAACTGACAGCAGCTTAGTTTTTACTAATAAATATAATTGGTCTCTCACATTTTTGATTTATTTGTTCATTCCATGCCACCTAAAAATAATCATGGAAGAAACTATCCCTAAAAATATTTTTACTGTTGCTCTAGGACGATATACCACTTGTTTGACCATCTTGAAGTTGCTTTGGACAGGACATCAGGTATAACTTAACAGGAGGAGATCTAAAGCATGATAACTCGTGCTGTGGAAATGTAAAATTTGTATGACCAAAATTCTTAAGAGACCGTAAGTAATAATCGTTCTTTATCAGTAAAGTGGTAATTCTTGCATGTTAATAGTGCCTTCCTACACATCTGAGAGCAGTTCTCAGAGCCTGTTTCTCTCATTCTCTTGGAGGTGTATCAGCAATGGTTGGCATCTTGGTGATCTTGTCATCCCACTAAAGCAAAATTTTGAAAAATGTGCTTGGTACTAGAGTGGAATTAATGTTTTGATATGCTGTAAAACAATTGCTCAGAAGCCACAATCATGCAGAGGAATGTCTCTGGACTTTCTTGATTTGTTTATTTCTGTTGAATTTTTATTTTCATTTGTACAGAAGCAAACTCAGATCAGAATTCTGCCATTGATGTTTTCAAAATGTCAAATACCTAACAAAATAGTCTTTAATAATTGTGGAAGTACAACTAAGACAAATATCTCATAATCCATGTGCTAAAAATGCAGTGTAATTCCATATTCATTGTTTCTTCTGTTTAACTCTGCATTGTGACCTCTATGTAAACCTGTAAATGACTCTCCTGTGTCTATGGAGATTTGCTTTGTACAAGCCACTTTTGTAGTACTGTATATTGCTTTAGTACCCCAATTNGGAGATTCAAGCAGGCATTTCCCTGCAGGCTCTCTGCATTTTTAGGTAATTAATCTTCTTAAAATCTTATGTTTTTACATTATAATTCATAAGGAAAATAATAGATGGCACAGCTTTTTCTGATCCAGTTGTGGATGTATATTCGAAAGACATTTTCTAGAGAAATATTTAGCTGCAAATACCTGTTTTCCTGCAAATGTCTTCTGACTTGTGCAATAAAAGTTGTGACTCCACCTTCTGATCCTTGACTTGCTCTTATAACAAATGGATTGTACAACCGGACATGACATCTCAAGGTTAGGCAGTCTGCATTTCTGGAAATAAGGTATATGGTGCTTACAAAGGGGTCTGGTTGTCCTGCCAAGTACCCAAGGCACATGTATACATGTTGAGGTCAGTAACTCCTAATAGCAAGGCAAAATGTATTAATCTTCACACACAATCTAATTCTGCTACTCCATCTTTAAATTCATTTTTATTGATCCCATTTTAATTACACAAATAAGATCCTCATGAACTTTTCTGGCGTGATTTTCAACAAAGTACTGTAAATAAGATTCATTTTTTAAATCCCATCCCCTGTTTTGAAACAATCTCTGTGGACATCATTATTTTATAAGAATTAAGGAAATTATAGCTTTTATGTAGAGTGATTTATTTATGGTCAGAAAGAGTTTTCCCTAATCAGAGGTCAGCTTTATTTCTTACTGCAGTTTTTAAGTTTGTTTTTTTTTTTACACAAAAAATATGTTAAAGGAGATAATAAACTATCTTGTCTCTTATGGCACAAGAAAACTACTTAGAAAAAAAAGTGTAGTTTACCATTTGGAGACATGAGAAACACAGTCATTTGTATTCGTATTTCTCTCTGCAACCAAAAGAAAATGGCCACATTTCTCAAATGTTGTCTGAAATGGTACAAAATCCAAATGTTTCATAAACTCTTGGAACTGACAGCAGCTTAGTTTTTACTAATAAATATAATTGGTCTCTCACATTTTTGATTTATTTGTTCATTCCATGCCACCTAAAAATAATCATGGAAGAAACTATCCCTAAAAATATTTTTACTGTTGCTCTAGGACGATATACCACTTGTTTGACCATCTTGAAGTTGCTTTGGACAGGACATCAGGTATAACTTAACAGGAGGAGATCTAAAGCATGATAACTCGTGCTGTGGAAATGTAAAATTTGTATGACCAAAATTCTTAAGAGACCGTAAGTAATAATCGTTCTTTATCAGTAAAGTGGTAATTCTTGCATGTTAATAGTGCCTTCCTACACATCTGAGAGCAGTTCTCAGAGCCTATTTCTCTCATTCTCTTGGAGGTGTATCAGCAATGGTTGGCATCTTGGTGATCTTGTCATCCCACTAAAGCAAAATTTTGAAAAATGTGCTTGGTACTAGAGTGGAATTAATGTTTTGATATGCTGTAAAACAATTGCTCAGAAGCCACAATCATGCAGAGGAATGTCTCTGGACTTTCTTGATTTGTTTATTTCTGTTGAATTTTTATTTTCATTTATACAGAAGCAAACTCAGATCAGAATTCTGCTATTGATGTTTTCCAAATGTCAAATACCTAACATAATAGTCTTTAATAATTGCGGAAGTACAACTAAGACAAATATCTCATAACCCATGTGCTAAAAATGCAGTGTAATTCCATATTCATTGTTTCTTCTGTTTAACTCTGCATTGTGACCTCTATGTAAACCTGTAAATGACTCTCCTGTGTCTATGGAGATTTGCTTTGTACAAGCCACTTTTGTAGTACTGTATATTGCTTTAGTACCCCAACTGTTTAAAATACCTTTCCCAAAATAAAACTAGAAGAAAGAAACATCTGACAAATCGTTGCCCTAGAAAGGTTAGAAACATATATTCATTCAATTTTCTTAGCATGCCTTATCTTGACTTGATTGTGCAAATGGTTCTTGCTGACTCCAGGGTGCCGGAGTGACAAAGCAATATACCAAGACTTAATCTTTTTTCTTACTATGAAATAGTCATAGCTATTACACAGTTAAGGTTGAAGCTAGCTTCCATTACAAGCTTGATCTACAAATCCCATCAACCCCTTGTCCCCAAAGCAAGCCATTCCTTGTGAAATTTCACGTCACATCTCATGTGGAGTTAGATGTTTCTATGAAGGCTGAGGAAAGAACACAGAAAATGACTTTTAAAGTTACAAAGCTTGATTCTCTTCTGCCATGAACATTATTTAGTCATCATAAAGAATGAATGTGTCATACACTGTGTATATGTATAAATTACTAATGCTATTAATGCTAGCTCTGCCTATTGTCAGATTCTCTAATAAGTCCTGTCATAGAACTCTATTTTCAGGTTCTTATATTTTATTATATTGGGTTTTTATTTCAGCCTGATGTTTGTGTTTATGCGAGGAGGTGTGTGTAAAATGTCAGCTGGTTCAATGCAGCTATTGAGAAGAAAGATACTTACACAGCAGATCAGTCCTTAGTTTCTGTAAAATATTAAACTCTGTGTTTTAGCTTATGAAATGAAATTTAAATGAGCCAAAAAATTGCAAAATGAGATCTCAATGATCATCTGAGATGATTTCAGAAGAGAAAGGAATGTATAACGACCCTCAGGTTTGTGGGTAATGTCTTGTGTTGGCACCGGCAGAAAATAAGCACTGTGTTCTACTTGGTGAAGTTGATGGCAGATTTCAAAAAGCCCAAATACATACCTGAAAGTAAACTAGCTTAAATAAATGCTCAAAATGTTGAAAAAATTATAATAGCTTTGTGTTTAATATCACAGTTTTATGGTACGTTAAGTTGCAGAAAAGCATATGTGCTACTCACTCTTTCCTTATAGTGTGCATTGGCATTGTTAAACTATGAGTTTTTTATTGTTTGGTCAAATTATTCTGTTAATTTGACTAGGAACTTGTGTGAATTTCAAAATGTAGTCAATGTAAAAAAATGCTTTTTGAAATTCTTGCTCTTCCTTACCAAATAGTTTGCTTTTGTAAAGTAATCAAGACTTACGCCTTGAATTCAAATTTTGCAATATCCGTGTTAATCATAGAATCATAGAATGGTTTGGGTTGGAAGGGATCATCTACTTCCAACCCCACCTCCGTGGGCAAGGATATCTTCCACTAAATCAGGTGGAAGCCTTACTTTTTTTATAGTGACAGAATCTAGATTTAAAAGGGGTAGAAACATTTTAATATTTGTCAAATTTAAACAAGTATCTGTAAAAAGTGTTAGACCTATTCACTTGTTCTTAGGTGCTCTACAACATTCTTTACTTCCTTGTAACTCATTAGATGAAGCCTACTGAGAAGTGTGAGTTGTTTCTTTTGTGTAGGAATTTTCCATATAACTGACAGTTTTGCCCTGGAATAACCTTCTTTAGTTTCAGTAAGATGTATCTATGGAAGTGGCTATTGGTTGCAACAAATTCATGTTTTCTTCTGAAGTTTACAGACTCCCTTTGGATTAGCTGTATGAGAACAGTAAAGCTCATTTTCAGTCCTGATTTAAACTCAGTACTGAAGAGTTTTTGTACTTGACCTTCTGTGCCACCTATCTTCTCATGACCAACTTTTCCATAATGAATATATGAATAAAACTCTCAGTTTCATTTTTCAAAATCTATTCCATGTTGAACTAGGAGAATTCTCAACTTTTAGCTACTTAAGAATTATCAAATATCTGTCATCTTTATACTGATGTACATCTATACATCTTATATACATCTATATAACACATGTAGTTATTTTGCACTAAGGAATGAAAGAAATCACGTTATGTTATGTTATGTTATGTTATGTTATGTTATGTTATGTTATGTTATGTTATGTTATGGAAACAAATGGCAGAAGCTGTGTCTCCTGTTGTGCTTGGAATGGATATGCCATGACAATTATCTAAAACAAATAATAAATACACCAAATAGAATCTTTTACACAACTCAATATACAGCTATGCTGTGGAAGTCTAATTACTGTGATTGATAATAGCAGCCATTTGTAGCACGTCTTAGGCCAGCTGTACAGTGTGTAGTGCTTGAATTTTGTTTGGCCATATTAATTATTAAGTAGAGTTCCCCACTGATTGCTTTGCGGTGTTCTATTTAAAAATTGATGGTGTGAAAGGCGATGGTCTTATCAGGGCTGAGATAAAACCAAAGCTCATAACTTTGTTTAAAACTGTAAGGTGTAACAGACTGTGATCTTCTCAGGATGAGAGCTCTGTCAAATAAATTGTCAAACTGTAGTTACTTGCTTGGGAAATTAAGAGACCTGACTTCTCCATTAACTTTGCTATTCATGTACATTAGTGTGGAGTGGTACATTTTTAACAATGGGAACACCTCTTTTCTTTTTTTTTATTCTTTACATTTATTAAACTAATTTTTATCTTAAGAAATGTTTTACCATGAAAATTCTTGTTCCACTACTAAGTCAAACTGTGAGGATATAATAAACAGTATGCGGGAGTATGAAACTTGATTTCCTTAGCGCATTCAGAGATCAATGTATCTTCCTCGAGATTTCAAAAGTTTGAGTTAATTCAGTATTTTCTTACAAATGGTAGTCTTGTCTAATTTACTGTCCTGTATTTTCATTGCTATTTGTAGCGTCCCAGTGAAGCTGGTAGGTGTCTGACAGTGAAATGCAAACATTCAACAACAGGATTAATTTGCTTGACAGCATCTTTAGATAATCTAAACATTTCCTTTCAGAACATGCAGAACTTTAATGGTAGGGCCATGAAAGCCTCCTGGGCAAAGAATTAATTTTCAACATTGTAATAAAAAAGCAGTGTGTGTGTCAAGGGTATGCATCTCTTTTGTTAACTGGAAAATTTTACTGCAGTGTCTGTCTGCAGCGGTATACTTGCAAATCTGTTCTGCAGTGAAGGTATAATCCTCTCTTCAAAGTACAGATTTGAAGGATTTTTTTCACACTCGCAAGGATGTGAATAAGAGGAATTAAAAAAAATATATTTCTAAAACACAACTCAAGGTCTTTTTAAATTTTTTTCATTAGTTGGGGAACCTCTTATAGTCTTAAATATGGCTTTTCGTCTAAGGGAGGCTGAAGAAGAAGGGATTGATGTAGAGCTGCTGAAGAATGACATAAATACAGCTGTTTACCTCTTTGGGCAGGAGGAACATCTAGTGACTTTCTAGTCTTGTCTTTTCTGTGAAAAACTGAAGATCTCCCAGTGGGATCTAGCTCATGATTTGTGTTTGTAATGATTTGGGGTTTCGGCTACTTCAGTATTTACATAAGATTATTTCTGTTGTGTTTTGGAAAGGAAAAATAAGGCAAGGCTGTCATTGGTTTTGGTGTAGTGAAAGCTTTAGTATTTGGTTTTAGAAGTATCCAGATGAATCTGCACAGAACAGCAGTTTAAAGGGTAGAAGATAAAGGAAATTCCTTTATATTTAGTTTTTCTCCATATCTGTAAGATCAACATGTAAACTGACCAAATTTTAAGTGATTTTTAAGTGCCTCTATGCGTAGAATAGAGATTATATATATACACATGTATACATATATGTAAAAACAATATTTAGTTCAGGTAACAGGCTAATTTTTGAAGAAGATGTTTGAGAATTTGTGAATATAGAGCAATGTTAGCATCTCAGTTCCTAATATTTAGACATAAATAATATTTAGACATAATATTTAGACACCTTTTTCTAGGAAGATATTTCACTGTGATCTAAAAGTTTTTCATATATATATCTAACAAAAAGTACTTTTAAATTTATTTATTCATCAGAGTTCAGCTAGTCAGTGCCAGAGGAGATTGGCCCCAGAATGTGATCCTAGAATAATGAGGGCTCAGTTTAGTTGCCCTTTTGCTGCTTTCTCTCTTTTTCTCCATGCAGAAGATGTTAATGCTGACTGAGCATTTCCGCATTTAGCAAACAAAAGGCAACTTCTATTAGTCAGCTTCATCATGCCATGCATAAGAATGTGATAGAGTGGTGATTGCTGCTCGATGCATCTGCATGTGTTACAATTCACGCTAATGGAAAACGCAAATGCTCTGATGAAGAGGAACTTGGTGCAACAAATTAATTTAAAAGATATCCTCCAAAAGTGTCTTGTTCTTTCAGTCCTTGAATATTTTTGTTTGATTCAAATGACGACAATATTAAATCGGCTCCCCTGCTTCAATAAGTCAACTGACAACGATATTCCAAGCTGTAGTAAAAATTATCAGGACTCTGATATACATCATCTTTAGAATTTGCTTAATATACTGAGTTAAATTTTTGCTATAGCATTATGCTGGAAACAGTTAATAAAATGAGTGTATATGAGGTACAACAGAAAACATCAGTGGTGGGATTACTTCAGCAGCACAGTTGCCTAATCATATTATTTTCCTGTCAATTTTCCCAAATCCATGTCGTCTGCCCTCCTTAATATGGGGCTTAAAATGCATGGCTGTCAAAATGACTTATTTTGAAAAAAAATTCAAAGATACTCCAACTTTTTTTTTTTTTTTTCAGTTTTAAAACTT
>VZTO01024477.1:1967-14008 GCA_013400615.1 Syrrhaptes paradoxus | reverse complement strand
TGGGCAGGGACACCCTCCCACTAGACCAGGTTGCTCAAAGCCTCATCCAGCCTGGCCTTGAACACCTCCAGGGATGGGGCATCCACAGCTTCTCTGGGCAACCTCTTCCAGTGTTTCAAAACCCTCACAGGAAAATATTTCTTCCTAATATCTAATCTAAATCTTCCCTCTTTCAGCTTGAAACCATCATCCCTCATCCTGTCACTACACTTCCTGCTTAAGAGTCCCTCTTCATCAAAATTTTGATTAACCGGTTTGGGAATGCTCATTTGTCTCAAAGCAGTATTAAAAGTTGTGGAACAAAATTGAAACGTGCAGCTTCTGCGCACACAGTTGCACCATTGCATGTGCAAAAACGTGGGGGGGTCCCAGTGTGGGAGGGAGAAAAGCTATCCTGCTGCAAGGCAGTGCACAAGGTGCCTTGGCTGCTCTTTCCATGATCCTGCAGAGCATTTTGCTCTTGGCAAGGCATAAAGAACCAGAGACGAGCAAGCTGGAAAGGCTGTTAGCTAATTCTGAGCTCTTACATGACCACCCCTGCCAGCAGCACACAAGTGACTATTGCTCCAGCTGAGGTCTGAAAATGCAAATTCTTTTAAATGCAAACTGTAATCATTAATTGTATAGATAAATAAAAATGTCTTACTATGTACTAGAATAAGGCTAATTTCTTTCACACAGTCAATTTGTTTTGACACTACATTTCTGGAATTATTTTGCAATATTTCATTTTTTTTCAAGTCTTTTGTATTATCTAGTATAACATTTTAAAATGTTATACAAATAGTATCAATATGAACAGTCACGTTATTTATTTTTCAGTTTTAAAAAATTTTGGGTGGAATAAAAGTAAAAAAAAATGAGGAAATTGCCTGGTTTGTGCTAAAATGCTAAGTGAAGTAAGAGATTTTCAGAAGGATATGCGAAAATCAGAGATTTGAGTTTCATATCTGAAAACTTGTGCAGTTCTCTTATTTTCTTTTGTTGTGCCTAGACTCTGTCTTTAAGAATGTTTATAACACTTTTGAACTTGATCAAGGAAATGCCAGTGGTTGTTAAAAATGTATTTCTGTATTCATAGCTTACAGGTAATGTGGTAACAAAGTCTCACATTCACTAGCACACATCAATGCAACTGAAATCCATGTATTTTTCTCTAGGGCTTCTGCATCCTCCTTTTCGTTAGAAAAATCTTTTTGTAGCAATTTGTCCTAAAACTTATCCTGTCATATAACTTAATGGGACACTATATAGCTTAATGTATCTTATCTAGGACATTATCTGAGTAGATATCTCCTAAATATTCAAGGCAGTTAGTTGTATATCATAGAATCATAGAATGCCTTGGGTTGGAAGGGACCTTGAAGATCATCTCGTTCCAACCCCCCTGCCCTGGGCAGGGACACCCTCCCACTAGACCAGGTTGCTCAAAGCCTCATCCAGCCTGGCCTTGAACACCTCCAGGGATGGGGCATCCACAGCTTCTCTGGGCAACCTCTTCCAGTGTTTCAAAACCCTCACAGGAAAATATTTCTTCCTAATGTCTAATCTAAATCTTCCCTCTTTCAGCTTGAAAATATCATCCCTCATCCTGTCACTACACTTCCTGATTAAGAGTCCCTCTCTATCAAAATTTTGATTAACCGGTTTGGGAATGCTCATTTGTCTCAAAGCAGTATTAAAAGTTGTGGAACAAAATTGAAACGTGCAGCTTCTGCGCACACAGTTGCACCATTGCATGTGCAAAACGTGGGGGGGTCCCAGTGTGGGAGGGAGAAAAGCTACCCTGCTGTGAGACAGTGCACAAGGTGCCCTGGCTGCTCTTTCCATGATCCCACAGAGCATTTTGCTCTTGGCAAGGCATGAAGAACCAGAGAGGAGCAAGCTGGAAAGGCTGTTAGCTAATTCTGAGCTCTTACATGACCACCCCTGCCAGCAGCACACAAGTAACTATTGCTCCAGCTGAGGTCTGAAAATGCAAATTCTTTTAAATGCAAACTGTAATCATTAATTGTATTGATAAATAAAAATGTCTTACTATGTACTAGAATAAGGCTAATTTCTTTCACACAGTCAATTTGTTTTGACACTACATTTCTGGAATTATTTTGCAATATTTCATTTTTTTTCAAGTCTTTTGTATTATCTAGTATAACATTTTAAAATGTTATACAAATAGTATCAATATGAACAGTCACGTTATTTATTTTTTTTTTTAAGGCACACAAACTAGTGGATGTTCCTTATGTTTATTTTATTTGATTGGATGACTGTTGTTCTTTGAGCTTATCAAAGCAGAAAGCCTTTAGCAAAGAAGAAATGGGTGGTGGATAATTTGGACTATGCAGAGGAATGGGGAATGCTTGGCAAGAGGTGTGTTCTTGGCTGACCAGGGCTACTGAAAATATTAAATTTGTTGGAAGAATCACAAACCAAAATATTGTGGTTTTGAAGTAAAAATTAAAAAGTATTGTGTTTGGAATCAAAAGGAAATATTTTGATTTTTAAGTGTTTTAAACTTAAAAGATTTTTGTAGATGCGTTTTAAAGTGAAATAGTCTTTAAGAAGTTACAAATTGAAGCAGATGTTTGTTTAAAACATTTTGATTGATTCAACATGAATTCATGAATTGGTTGGTTTTCTTCTTAAGGAATGCTCTGCAAAGAAAGTTTTGCTGGAAAGTTTAATAGAGCTGTAGTTATGCTACAGCACATTTTTTATCCTGTGTACAGCACATATAGCTGTCACATTGCAAAGCTCATGGTAAGAATAGACTCAGTCTAAAAAAAGTGATGAGATTTTTTTATAGCTGCCATTAATTTTTGTGAATTCTTTTTGCAGTTGGATAGCCAAATATTTCTTTCTGTATTGATATGTGCAGACAATCTTAATAAGCTGACCAGTACAGGACGCTAAAGGATGTGTGAAAATGTGTTCTTCAATCTAGGTTGTGTTATTGCCTTGGTATTTACAACTCCCAAGGATTCATAGGATGGAAGAATGGGTTGTTTAGTGAAACAGTAACAGGATTTGAAGACTTTCACCTCTAGGGCATCGACTTATGTCCCAGGCTAGGTTGGCACTGCCTGAATGGAGTTATCACCTGAGAACTTTTGTTTGGCCTATGTGAAATTAAAGTCTTAAATTGGTAGTGGACAGCTGCCCAGATTGCAAAAATACCATCTTATTTTGCACTAATTGTGGTCTTTCAAGTTTCAATAAGAGACAAGGATTAAATAGACATTAAAACTTTCCTCATATCCCTGGTGAGTGATCTTCTTTGTTAAGGTATTTGTCAGCATATCCTTGACAGTCAGATGCTGCTGTCACCACGCCAAATACCTGTTTAATCAGTATTGAAAAAACCTTCAAGACTCGAACAACCACAACACTAACTTAAAAAAGCCGTGGAAAGGTTCAGGATGAGAATTTCTATTGTATAGAAAACTGTTATTCTTCAGAGACTTGGGGGGCCGGCAATCTCAAACTCACAGTCACCTCACATGGCTGATTACCACGCCTGATTTCTGTGAAGAAACAGTAGAAAGTTGCATACATGAATCACATTTATATTTTTGTGTCTGCTGTACTACAGACTGACGCAAAATAGAAGGTTCACTAGATAGAAGCAATTCATGATGAAATATGAGAAAAGTTCTACTCCAAATTGTCCAAGCAGAATATTAAATACAAGAATAGTACCTGACCCCCTGAAGAAGGCTTTGCATCTTGTACTAGCTAGTTCATAACTTAGTGGGAGGAGTGTTAAAACTTTGTTTTGGATTTGCTAAACTTTGTTTTGGATTTGCTTGGGAAGAGAGAAATTGAATCTGACTGGAGCACTCTGTGAGAAAGTGTAATTACTGCATAGCTGTAGAAAAGAGAGACCTAGACTCTTCCTGGAGATGCACAGTGGCAGGATGAGAGGCAATGAATGCAATTTACAACATGGGAAATCAGATAGGAAGAATTTTATTTTATTATTTTTTTTTCCCCAGAGGGATGGTCAAACAGTGCAATAGGTACCTGAGCAAAGGGTGGTTTCCAATGTCAGGATGTTTCCCTGAAGCCCAGCTGCTGCAAGAGTCCAGACCCCCAGGACTTGCAGCTTGAGGAAATCCAAAAGGGAATGGGGCTATGTCTCCATGGGAGTTACATAGGTCAGATCTTGTATCTGAGAGCTCAGGAATGACAAAAGTATCTTGCAGGGACAAGCATTAATTATGAAAATTCTCTGAAATACATTAAGTAAGGGAGGAGGCTCCTTGACTTCAGGTCCTTAAGCACCATCTAACAAAAACAGAATATATCATTAGAAGCTGATCCTTTTTTNTTTTTTTTTTTTTTTTTTTTTTTAAGATCATGGCAGCTCTAGACTCTCCGTAATCCTTGCTGGTAAAGTACACAACCTAGGTACAACCTAGACTGCACAGTCCCCTTCACTGTTTGCAGGAAATTAGTAAGACTCAGTGTGAGATCTTGTGGAAGAGGAAGGTGGGTTTATTTTAAATAACACTGTTTTAATTCACATTCATTCTGTCACAGATTTCACTCATTCCTATTCTCACCCCTACATACTCAAAAACACTGAGATAGGTCTGTCAAAGTGGTTTGGCCAAGATGACTTGGTATGACACAAAAGACATGGGATGCTGGCTTCTGAATCCTCATCACCACATGTGGGTTTTCTTGGTTGGTGATGACAGACAGGGTTTTGAACAGGCCTTTTATATCCTTCAGGATTCAGCAGTTACTATGGCATCATTCTTTTGCCTCAGAATTTTGCTTACTTCAGCCATCATACATTTTAGGCAAGTTTGCTGGACATTGTTTATGTTTCCTGATTTCTCTGAGTTGTAGCCTATCTTCCTGTTGGGCTTGCAAGAAGAGGAACAACTCATCTGATGTGCTATAGCCTTGCTGTCCTCCTCCTTTCGTCAAAGTGTATCATCTTCCACTCTTGAATCATACGTGCTGTGGTCTTAACCGAGCACAGGCCCCAGTCTTGATGGAAACACCATGTTCCTGAGTGTCTCATTGCTGTTGTCTGTGTCCTTGGCTGTCATACAGGCCATTCTTCTTTTAACCCGATTCTGCTGTTTCATCTGGTGCTTTCTCATGTCTATTTGCATTCCACTTAATATTTGCGTTGAATATAATATTGCAGTTCAGGACACATCAATTCTGTTGGACAAGAAGGCAAAAGAAAGGAAACAATAGGAAAATTCAGAGTTTTGAGAGGTCTAGATTTAAATTTTATATGTGCCTGTGATACACAGAAGGGATTTTTACACTGTGAACAAGAGTAGTGAGCATTTACGGAGTACAAGTCTGGGGGAAAAAAACTCATTAGTGCTCTGCAAGGTGAATTGGTTACATATTTGGGACTTGACAGACACCAGTGACATTTTTTCAGTAGAGTGGGAACAGAATAGCAATAATGTTTCACATTACGAAACAGAAAGGAGACCTCCCTAAACTTTAAAGAAGCTGTATTCTTTATAGTCATTTCTCTAGTTGATTCATTTCAATAAATAAATCACATTTGATGATTGGTTCTTTGAAATTAATTGTTTAGTACCTCATTTGGGTATTTTTTCTTCATCTTTCTCATTTGCCAAGTCACCAAATTGCCTCATTTTTATGAAAGCCAGCTTTTAACATAGGCTGGTTTGTTGGCATCATTAAATAAAAGACATTAAATGATTATTGCAGTTGTAGGGAGTTATACAGTGTAGTTCCAACCTTTAGTGAGTAAAACTTACTACATTTGCAAAATTTTGCCACTGAAATCTGTTACTAGCTGCATCAGCTGGCACAGCAATATAGTAGAAAAAAAAGAAACATTCTCAATAAAGTATATGGCATTGTCTTTTGGAGAAAACAATGTTCAAAGGAAAATATGCTGTGGCTTGTGTTGCCCTTTGTTCTCTTTTCCTTTCTGGTTTCTTCCAGGTTCAGTGTTGAATGCTCAAGTGGTTGTTTATTTAAAAATGTCTCGAGGATCTTTTTGGCTGCACGGTTTGTATAGATCTAAATGGATTTTCCCCTGCAGATTTCCTCCTCCACAGGAACTTCCCCCTATCTGCTCCCCCCACTGAGAAACCTCTTTTAAGAGGCAATGCAGGAGGTGGCATGGCCAGGTGGGGCTAGAGAAAATGTTTGTTGCAGCTACAAAATGAACTTTTTGTAGCTGGGGCTACTGTAAATGGTATTTCTGAGGCAGCTGGGTTGGGTGAGGTCCCCAGGACACTGGTTTGCACAGGTGAGGGGCAGCTCCTTGGGGTCAGTGCTGCTGCCGAGTCCTTACGCTGCTGCTGCTCATGTACAGTTGCCTCCTTATGGGGCTGTGTCTGGGCTGACACTGCCACCAATGCTCTGGACTCCCCTGGGACGTTCTGGGAGGGACCAGTGGAGTAAGGGAAGAGGCAGGGCTGTGGTCCTATGGATGGACTGAAACGGAAAGTATCTGCTGCCTCCCTGCTGCTTGCTGAGCAGACACAAGCTGCTTTGTGTTTACGTGTGAAGAGTGTAACAGTAGGTCTGAACCAATATGTCCCATTTCTCCAGAGGGCTGGTTAAGAAGATTTGTCGTTAGGAAAACTCTGTCCACAGCTTCTGGCTGGAGAGTCTGTGTGCAGCATGAGCACCGTCAGCCCATGCCTGCTTGCAAAATAGTTGTTTCCTTTACTGAGCTTACTGAAGGAGGACTTACCTATCTTGCAGGCAGAGAAAAGACCTTAATCTCTTTCTGGAGTTGTCAGAGCATTTCCTCATTACACAGAGGTACCTTAGAATACCTGCTAATCATGTTCAGCTCTCAGGATGGGCTCTGTGCTGCTCTTGTCAGATTAAGGGCTAACAAGATTATTGCTTTCTCTCTGAGCTACTCATTGGACTCTGCTTACTGAGACTGCCGTTGCCACTTCATTTGATAGCCTTAAGCAAGCCTTTGAGTTGCTGTCCGTACCTATCTTTGCTTTGCCTGGGCCAGCAGGCACAGGGATGGCGATTGGAGCTGGTCCAGCGGATGCTGCTGCTGCGGCTGCAGCAGGGCCAGTGCCTGTCTGACAGGCACAGCAGCTGCTCCTGCTGTTCTGGCCCTGCTGAAAATGGGTATTTTGTTGGGCAGACAGCTATTGCAAGAGTTCCTCCTCTTGGTGGTGGTCTCAGTTATCCATTTTCACATGGTGTTTAGATCCATATTAATAAAATGGAGCAAGTTCAGTAGAGAGCCCCAACAATGGTCAAGGCTTGAGCATTTGCCCTACAAGGAGAGCCTGAGGGACAGGGGCTTGTTCACCACCTGGCAAAAAGGTGGCTTTGAGCGGACCTAACAATTTACCACTACCCATGTGGAGGTTAACAAGAAGATGGAGCCAGGCTCCTTGGGAGACTGAGAGATTATGGGCATAAACTGAAAGAGAAGAGATACAGACTGGATATAAGGAAAGCTTTTTTTTTCACCATGAGGCTGCCCAGGGTGGTTGTGCTCTCTGTTCTTGCGGGTTTCAAGACCCAACTGGATAAAGCTCTGAACTTAGAGGTGATGCTGCTTTGAGCAGGGGGCTGTGCTAGAGGCCCCCTGCCTCCTGATGTCCCTTCCAGGCCTGCCTAACTAAGATTACCTTTCCTTTGCTGGTGGGAAAGGAAGTGGATGAAGGAGGATGAAGAGAGAAACTGTGCCTGTACATCCCACTTTTCAATTACACTGCCCGATATGGCTCTGGCACAGCAGTGCCATTGCCTGTGCCTTGGACTGTTCTGCTGGTCTGCCAGACCGATGCATTCCTGAGGGATTAACCCTGTGGCTGGTTCTGTGAAAGTCTATTCTTAGAGGATTATTGACATTCCAGAGGAAACGAGGCACTAATGGCCTAAGATAAAACATGACATGATTTTTTAACTTGTACTCTGTTGCAACCTTCAGGTCAGGCAGTGTTTCCAGGAGAGGCTGGCTGTTCTCATGCTGGGGGCTGACTGTCTCTGTGGCCTTACCACAAGGAGTGTGGTGGTTTTTCTGCACAAGAATTTTCCTGAAAGTCAAACTGTGCTTTTGTTCAGTTGTTTTATTACCTGACTGTGCTGTATTCTGTTCATTATATGAAGCATTTTTGTTCTCTGGTATGGTTTTTTGCATGCCTGTGGCTCAAAAATATACCTTTTACCTGATCAAAGACTTCTTAGCAGTTCCTTTAATGCTTATGGGTCATGGAACATTAGGCACCAAATAAGGGCTGTCTCTAATAGTACAGAATGAATGGTCCTCCTGCTGCAAGGTCTCACTTATCACTGTCATAAAAGAAGCAAAACAATATAGCGCAGTGGGCACTGTTTTTTGCTGCTCAAAGAAATCAGCAAGGCACTTGGAGCAAGCGTTAGGGAGTGGGAGAGAGCCTTGCAGCTGTGTCACAGGTGTTATGGACTATGTGAAGAACTGCAGCTCTTTTTGCAGAGAAACGTGAACACAAGTCTTTGCCATCTGTATCCTTATGAAATCTCAGCTGCCATTGCTAAAGGCCAGGATGAAAAAACAAGAGGCTGGGAAAGGAGGTGGCTTTATTTTTTATTACATAAAATCTCTCTGCTCAGAAGCCTTTTGGTTTTGATAAAAGAAGAACTCATCACTTGTAGATTGCTGTCCTGAAATTCAAAAAACAGTAATAGGTTAGATTTATTTTGAGGGCTTTTAATTTAGTAATGTTTTTCAACAACCCTAGGAGACAGGTTTTGCCATCACATGGATTTGCACTAGAGGATACAGAGTTTATTTGCTCGTGTTCCAAATGGCTAGCCTGTAGATAACTTTCTCTAATTTTATCAGTCTACATACAGAGCAGAGGAAAAAAGCAAAGTTATAATTGCAAGCTTGCATCTCAGTGTTCATTGAATCTAGCGTAGACACTGATGCAATTTTTCAGTGATCAGTTGACCAGATTAACATATAAACAACCAGCGCTATCTAGCTGTGAACTATAGTAGTATTTCTTTCAGGTTGCTTTCATACTGTTTTTGAAATCAACTTCATTTGGAAAAGGTTTTGTCAGTATACCTCATGATAAATGCAAATGGCACTGCACACATAACATTTATTTATGTCAGTTTTATTTATATGAAAGGTTGCATAATTTTGTAACTATCCATGTAGGTGACTTTTTAATCTCTCCTGTCAATTAAAGACAAACTAATCTGTTCCTTTGTTTTGAGAAAATCTATTATTCATTATATAAACCAGCAATGAGATACCGTTATCTCAGCAAAAATTCTAGTTTTATCAAAATTAAATTTTATCAATGAAAGAGGTTGTTGGGATTGCCACTTGCTTAGTCAGAAAGATTTTCTGCTGTTATTTATTGTGCTTTTGTAGACACATGTTCACACATACACACTCACACACACACACTTCATATATTCTGTCCAATCTCTGCTAGCAAGCTTTTACAATCTAAAGAGCTGATACTGGATGGTGCTAACTTCCTGAAATATCTGTATTTAGAGCTGATCCCTTTGTAGGATCTGATTTTCAGGAGAACATATGTTGCAGTTCTAAGCTTTAATTTATGGCTCAGTTCTCCAAAGCACTAGTGTTACCTCTTAAGCTTTCACCAAACAAGGGCTGTGAAGTGTAATAAAAAATGAATCTTTTACTGTTTCTCAGTATTTTGTTAACTAGAGAGCTCACTGCCTTTAGTGTTAGAGGTAAGGTTTGAAAATGTTGAACTCTTTGAACGTCACCTTTTCTTGGAGAATTTATGCAATTACAAGCCTAATGAAAGATTTGTGTTCTAATACATAACAAGAAATGCCAATAGTTGCTTAAGTGCTATGCACATCCAAATGAGAATTAATTATCTGAAAGGCAGTGATATTGCATATGAAACTCAGTTGTGACTGTACTCTGGCATATGCATTGTGCATGTGATGAAAAAAAGTATTTGTGTTTTAGTCAGAAAAATAAATACTTCACTTGAATTAATATAAATTTTTCAGAACAAGCAAACTGAAAAAAATAATGTAAGAAGACTTATCTATCAAAACATAATCAAAAATATACAAGACTGAGTAGGTCAACATAATTTTTGATTAAACCATTTTTAGTTGGAAAACAGGGATGGGACTGAACTTCAGCTGCTTGTGGGAGATAGCTTTTTGATTTGTTTCCTGCTTTAAAATTGTTTTGAAAAAGTTTCAAAATTGTGGAAACAACCTGCTTTGCCATTTTCCAAATGAAGATTTTAATATTTCTTAAATGAAACAATTGTTTTGAAACCTTTGTTTAATAGTAATATCAGCAATATCAGTTAATCAGAATTTAAAAATATTTTTGACTTGCCAGAGTGTGTGTGCTGTTGGGATTTGCACATTGCAAAAGATTTGAGATTTTGGTCTTTATTTTCCTGACTACAGGAAAGGAAAGCTGTTGAAACCAGGAATATTTTAGTGTGGTAGGATATTAGTTTCCCACTGAGATCTGTTACAGTAGATGAAAAGAGAGCATGCAGCTACCCTAAGGAACCCACTAAGTACATAAATATGAGTGGAGCTTGAGGTACATGTGGATGAAAGGAGATGATCCTCCTCCTGACGAGAGGAGATGGTCTTTCCAAACTGCTTGACCTTTCCCACTTCACTGTCCCTAGATATCTCTGGAGCAAACACAAGGAGAACTGGCAACTGGTGATGGGAAACAACCAAAGGAAAAAAACACAAAACAAAATGGTTTTGAGAGTCAAGGGCTCCAAAATGGATTGAGTGGGCTCAGGAAAAAGGCATGGAGCAAGGCATGTCTAAGAGAGACCATTGCTTTCAGAAGACACTGGGTGGTGATTTGCTCAGAGAGGTGAGCTGATGAAGGATCCTTGCTATTATTTTCTTCCTCCTGGTGGTGTTGATGGCCTGCATGCCAAAGCCAGGAGGGGAACAATGAGTTTGTGGTGCCTCAGAGAGAACATAAGTGGAAGACGTGAGGAAACCTATGCATCCAGAGTATCAGCCATAGGATCTAGTGCAGCTGGAAGGGGGACAGTGACCTGGAGCTCTTAGGGTATGTGTGTGCCGTGGTCTTCCTCTCACCAGTGCAGGTGCATGAATCGGGAATCTACAAACTGCTCCACAAACAGCATGTCTCTACCCAGTACCTTTGGAGGATTTGCCAGATGGTGTCCTGGCATGCCATGGGAAGAGGTCTGAGCAGAGGCTGACTCTCCTAGGGAATTACAAATACTCTGCCAGCAGAGGGGAAAACAATGTAGGATCTTGGGATAAATCATTGTAGTTTGGGAGATAGGAAGGGACAAACAGAAATGTAGAAAGTTACGAACCTCCCAGTGCGACAAGGTAGAGGATGTGCCAGGAGACAAACATACTGCACTATAGAGAAAGTAAGGAATGTAAAGAAGGTGGGGATGCTGTAGCAGAGAAGAGAGATGAGACATGCGAAATATAGGTATTACAGGCAGGGTAGAACTCTCTAGACCTGCTCAGTTAAGTACAGAATAATAGAAAATAACCAAAAGAAGTCTACTAATCCAAACCCCTGCTTCAGTGTGAGGTTACTACCTAACCATGCATACGTAAATAATTTACACTACTGTATTTCTGGTATGATTTCATGAGAAACGTTCAGCATCATTTTAACAAGTATTGTATTGGCTCAGGAATCTCTCTCCTTGGAGAAGCACAGAATAACTACCTTCAGACATGGTTTTTTGCTTGTCTTGCAGCAGCCTCCAAAATTATCTTTCCATGTGAAAGTGAAATTAAAGCAAAAAGGTATCAAATTCCTTCACTAAAAGTCTTGAGAAAGAATACTTGTTCAGTATAACATTTAGAAAATTTAATCTAAGTGAGCTGAGTGAATAACTTGGAGAGCAAAGAGGATTGTAATACCACAACAGAAGTGTAAGTGCATAAACTGTTTAGAATGAGTTCTGCTTAGGCAGAATATTGCTGTTTGTTGCAAGAGAAGAACTCTTTCTTCCTTCTGCTTTTTATTTTGAGTATTTCCGCTTTTTAGATTTCATCTTCATCAAGTGAATTAA
>VZTO01024475.1:0-42239 GCA_013400615.1 Syrrhaptes paradoxus | reverse complement strand
CATTCTGTGATTCTGTGTGAACATCTTTCAATGTTCTTCACATTGTCATTTTTTTTTAAATATCTCACTTATTTTCAATATAGCTATTTCTATCAAAACAGCTAGGAACTATTAAGAAAAAATAATTGAAGCCAGTTTTCAACAAGAAATTTGTTTTCAAGTATCATTTTCCTTGTGTACCCCCTTCCCCTGAAATTAAAACTTTATCAAAATGGAAAATTTGAATTTTCCTCTGAAAAGTTTTTACCTAAAGGTATTTGCTTTTTTTTTTCTCCTCCAAAAAATGCCTGTAAAGTAACAACAATTTTGTGATAAGATCAATAATCTGTACTTAATTGACATCTTCTTGTAAAGAGGTTATTTACAATTTTAAGGTGATTATCAGTATTTTCATTTTCCCAAAACTCTTAATTAAAATCTACTCTTCTGATTGTTATTCAACGACTATTTTCATAAAGAAATTAAAAGAAACCTATTTCTCCATCTGTCAAATATAAGGACACATTTTGAAGTTTGCAAAATGAAACAACTTTAAAATTTAAAAGATATAATTTTCTTCTTATGAAGAAAATACATAGAACCTATTTTTCAAGAGAACTGAGCATGTGTTACTTCCTTCTGTCAGCTTAAATCAATTTAGAGTAACTAACATGCACTTACACTGCTGCCTATTATATTATTTTTATTTGATCACATATCAGCTCTTTCCTTTCAGAAGCTTAACTGCTTCCGATAATAATCAGGAAAAAGTAACCTCAGAACTTTCTCAAAGCATCTCTCTTCTCATTTTTCCTCCTCCTCTGACCTTCCTCTAAGCCTCCTCCACCCAGAAAGGGAAGAGGGGTGTGAAATGCATTAATTAATTTATCTATCATATACATTGGTGGAAAACCCGTCCCCTGAACTGTTTCTTTCTTAGGAGTAAGTGGCTCATCAATCTTGAGCAGATCAACCTGCATGCGCAATTAAAGCCAAACACAGTAATGACGGCTGTGATTTGAGGGCAGGCACTATGATATCCTGGGAACACACGCAGCCACAGCCTGTTTGCAGCGAGCCTAAGTGCCTCCTGGCTTCCTGTAAGCAATCTTACGGCACAGAAACCTTTCTTTGTCAGTGATGGCTTTGGCCAATTTCCATAACCATCATCTTGTTGGAGAGAAAAGGAAACCCGTGAGGGCAAGAATGAGGGAAGCAAGGAGAGGGTGCTAGCGAGAATTTTTCAGAAAAGCTTTCTGGCCTGCTGTGGGAAACGGGTCATGGGAGGTCACCTCCGTCAGCAAGTGCTTTACTCTGGTAAAAGGGGCTTGTAAGCTCCTCAGCAGATGCTTGGGGATCCTCGGGCTAATTAATATCCCAAGCTACTGCTTGATGTAAACACAGCTCAATCCCTACCTTGTACGTAATGTGCTTGTTAATTTGCTGCAGTAATAGGAGAGAGTAAGATGTGCCAAGGTGAAAGTAGAGAAACAAGCATTTTGTAGCTTTTACTACATGTTTTTTTAATCTTTCCCTGGGCATAAAATTCAACCTCCAAAGTTTTCCTTGCCCTCCTTTATGTCTGGTTGTTTTTTGGGTTTCTTTTTCTGTTTTTAGATCACTCCAACTCATGTTTTGCAACTCGATTGCAACATGAACAGGTTATTTTTACTAATCCTTTCATTTAAGAAACAGAAGTTCACACTGACTGAAGTGCTGATTACAATTAAGTTGTTTTAGTCAGAACAAATTCCTGATAGAATTTGTTTTAATTAATTCAGACCTGTTTTACTGTTTTGTTGGAAGTAAATTTAATCATGAAAATGTGAAGTTACTTGCAAATGTTTTATGGTGTTTTGAATAAAATATCCCCTCTTAACCTGGAAGACAATTAGTGTCATCTTGGCATTAACATTGTTTTGATTTCTTTTACTTTGAACTATTCTTCTTCATAGTTTGTTGGCCCTTCAAGAAGCAAACAAGTTATTTGCAGAGCTCTGGCCTCTGTAGCATGTGTGTGTGTGTCTGCATGTCTGTGTTAACCCACAAATGTTCATCTGTTCTGGGAACCTGATCTCGGACTGAACCACAGAAAGGCATACTTCTGGGTACATGGCAAGTGGAATAATTACGTTCTTGCTAAGTTTCAAATACATTTGGATGGAAAAGTCTTTTCCATCATTACATACATATTATTACATTATAGGAAAAGAATTGCCCTGTTCCACCCCACAGAGGATGGCATTTATATCTAAACCTTGTGAATAACTTTCATCCAGTAGGATGAAAGATATTAAATACTGAATTACCTTTATTTGCTTTATGGTCTTCCACTATAGCTTTATTTCACTATGAAGTTAGAAAAAATGGTAAGTAAATCTTCTTACAATTCCTACTGAAAAAGGCAGTACTCCAATAGGGCCAAACCAAATAGGTTATAACAGAGGAACGCACACAAAAAAACTGTAGAGGAAATACGAAGCGAGGGACATATGCCAGAAAAACGGTGCAATCTGTGCTTTGTAGGCACCGAAAGCAGAACTCTTCTCCCCAGGCTGTAGAGGTTTAATATGAACTGTCTCTGCCTGATCTGGTGGATCCTTTAAGGCTACTGGAGAGAAACAGACACTCACAGAGCAAAATTTTTTTTAGATATCTACCTTACACTAGCCATTGTATTTCGGCCACTGCTTTCTTACTGCTGACTAGCTGGGGAATCCCAGCCCACACCTAGACTGTAGAAAATTTAGATGTTTAAATGTGGACAGACAAAGTCCATCAAGATGCCTGCATACAACAGCACAGAGGTTCTAATTCAAACAACCGGACTCAAACAGGAATCAAGTCTTTTAACTTTACAATTTACTTTCATATCTCTGAATATGATAAGCTAGAGATTTTATTGTAGAGAGTTCTGGCTTCTAGTCAAACTGTACACCATCGCCCTTATTGTGGCCTGTGTCGAGAATTAGTAAGCAACGTTAAAAATAAGCAAAAGTGGGACTTAGAGTCTCAGATAAATTAGGACAGAACTGTGTGTGATATTCAAACTAAACTTTTTCAGAAGACTTGAAAAAATTCCACCCATTTCTGTTTTCCCTTCTCTTGGGTCCAGAATAAACATTCTAAGCTTCAGCAGCTGATACAAAAGAGAATCTGTTCAGAGGCTCCTTTAGAGCATACAATATCATCAGACACAGAGCAGCAGAGTCCTGTGGAAATGAAAGCATTTCTCTAGTGCTGCAAGAGGGATTGAAAAGGAATTTGGGAAACTGCGCACTTGGAAGCAGAACAAGGGGACTCTAGGCAGTCTAAAAGAAATGAAGTTATCAAAACACGACAGTAAAGTAACACAAGGGATATACACTCAGCTGATGAAAAGCAATACAGAAATAGGAACTAAAGTTGCTTGTCAAATTTAACTAATCAGTAGGCAAGCATTTGGGTGGAGGTTCTCTAAACACCAAGTATCTGTTGAAAGAGTATTTGAACTTCCGAGCGTCACTGAAATCCCTTTGCATTAGCCGAGATAGCTTGGCTCTCTGAGCTACACAGGGAGTGCAGGACTGTCAGTGTTAGCTTTGAATTTTCTGGCTTTTGCACGTTCCACTATTTCATCACAGTAGGTTTTGTTGTTGGGGTTTTTTTTCCACGCGTACATGCAGATTATGATTCTGCCTACAGAGCTGCAACAAGTGAAGGGAAAACTGGCAGCCCTGGCAGTATTCCCCGATATACTTTCTGCAGTTACTGATTGCATTCATGTTTCTCCCACAGCAGCCCCCTGCATGCAATGAGGAAAATATACAGGCAGGACAAAAATCACTGTCAGAGAAAAATCACTGTCAAAGCAACAAGCTTTGACTAGCCTCTTTATTGCCTGTGAACATATGTGAAATGAAGAGAGGTGAATCTAACCATGACTACTGTTTGCAAGTGAATACAAATTTCATGTGTAGGTGAACATCTCCTAATTGCTGCTGAACATTTTTTTTTTTTTTTTTTCCCAGTGGAGCTTACTTTTGAAGTTGGTTCTTCCTGAGCAGCCTGTGCAGAGCCGGTGTCTGGTAGGAGGCAATTAACAAGAATTAGTGCAGGTGCTTCTCTTGGCTCCCATCCATGGGAGTCAGCAGTGCAACTTGGAGCTCCTTGCCTTCCTTGCCAACCTGGGAAGACTCCTTTGGCAGGGATGTACCATGCTACTCAGCTCCTCCACACAACATAATTGAGATTTACTCACAGAAAGCAAGATTTTTGTCTGTGAGTTGGTTTATTTAAAGCTGAGTTTTCATACTAGTTACTGTCTCTACATAATGGACAAAAGCACTTCAGCTCCTAGTCATGTTATTGCTGATCAGTATTGATCTGAAACGTAGGTATAGTCATTGTATTTAGCATCTCTGGGAGCCAGAGCTGAAAAAGTAACAATTTACATGTGTTTCAGTTCCACCTAATGTAAGTTAGTCTTGGGATAAACAGATGTATCATGCCAGTAATTCTGAGGTGAATTAGTAAGGTGAACAAAATTATTTTAGAGTTTAGTAGCATCATTCTCTGTGTTCAGCACTAACAACTCATGCTTTTGTACTACCATTACCCGATTTTGAAGTGACTTAAGAGATGGGTGCATATAGATGGAACAGATGAGGCAAAGTGAGGTGCAGTGACTTCCAAAGTCACTTGCCAGATGCATTGAGAAAGCCAGGAATGCAAACCAAGTCTCCTGAGTTATAACCCTTTATCCTCTAGTAACACTCCCTCACTTTATAGCCCCTTCATTTTAATCTCCTGTTCACCATCTTATTTCTCCAATGTCAATGTACACACAAATGGCTCACTCAACAAAAACCCTCAACTCTCTTCTAAGTGCAAGAACTAGAGAACCCACAGTGGCTGAAGAGTTGAAATTTGTGAGATGGGCAAGTGCCTGAAGAGAGGGACTGAATTAATTTTATCTATTTATGTGGTGCCTTGCAACTATGACTAAGGTCCCTAGGGCTAACACAAATGCTGGAGAAGCCTCAATTAATATCTTCTGATTATTCAAAATATTGCTGCGTGGAAACTAAGGATCCCATCCATAAACATAATTATTCCTTCAAATACTGACTTTAAGTTACACATGAAGTACAATTTGTGTCTTGTTTTCCACACTTGATTCAGAAAGAGATATATCAATTCATGTTGAGCAGCCTGGTCTAGTGGAGGGTGTCCCTGCCCATGGCAGGGGAGTTGGAACTTGATCTTTAAGGTCCTTTCCAACCCAAACCATTCTATGACTCTATGTTCTAAGTATCCTTGCAGTAGGGAGACAGCTGCCCTAGGAATTACATGAAGATGTTCTTAAATGGCAGATGGTACAAAGTAATTCAGGGTTTGACCACACAGAGTTCTTGGCTGTTCACAAGTCCAAAAAGATAAACTAGGGTAAAAATAGGCAGTTGAGATACTGACATTGTACAGGTGGGCTAGAAAAGTGTGTTAGGTGAAGCGACAGCAAGAGCAGCAGCAAATCTCAGATGTCCTGGTAAACTGGGGGAGAAAAACAGTTGTTGAAGTGTGGGCGCTTTCTGTCACTTGTACATGCACAAGTTCAGATTTGTCCCTCTCCTACCCCAGTATCACCATTCTGTACCCTAAGACACATGCTGTCTGTGCTAAATCACAGCCACTGACAAAATATAAACATGAATTAGAATTTGTGCAAGAACCTTAACTGTGACCCCAAGTTTCCAATATACAGAATTTCATACAGCGCACAGAATTGGATGTTGCAGCAGGCACTTCTCTGTTCTCACTCTTATTCCCTAGCTGTATGTAAGCTACAGAATAGAGTTTCATTAAAGCAATGGATATATCAGAAACCACTGGCACAGTAGAACTACATTCCCACACAGCATAATTGAGACTGCAAGAAAAATGGCAGGTTGTCCTTTATAAATATTTTAAAATTAAACTGCAGAAAAGTCTGACTTACACTCATTTTGTGAACTTTAAAGATCACTATTTCTATCTCTACACCCATGTATGTTCCTACACAAAATACTGTACTAATTTACAGTAAAAGAACACAGAGGATGATATCCTGACTGAGACTCTGTCGTGGGTTAAGCAGAAGAAAGTTAATTTTTTTTTTCCCTTCTCTTCATAAATAGCCAGCAAGAAGCTATGTTTTGGATTCCTGCTCAGGAGAAGCTGATAAAGACCCGATGTTTTGTTCTGCTGCCAAGGTCAGCAGACAAGCAAAGAGACACAGTCCAGCTGCTAGCCTGGGATTTGCTCCTAGGTTCAGATTGAAACCAGACTGACCAATTAGTATTCCATCCCATGCACGTCATACCCAGTATATAGGTGAAGACCCTTCCGGGACATCTCTCTCTTTTACTTCCCTTTGGCTCCGGATCATCTTACTTAGGGTGCCTGCATTCACTCTCCCAAGGCCTTTTCTCCCCCGCCTCAGACGCCGTTAGCTCTCGGCCCAGGACGCTCATTATCTCTGTTCCGTGAGTTTCGGGATCCTCCCTCTCCGGGGGGATCATTAGCTTTTTTTTTTCCCTGCTTCGGTCAGCTCTCCGTTCCGTGAGTGCCTCCGGGAGCGGCGCACCCCCCCACCCTTTTCCCCCCTTTTTTGGGGGAATCGTGAGTGCAGTTTCTGGGGATCATTAGCTGGCAACAGGCTGAGCCTTTTGGAGGGGGCAGTATCATTGCGTTATCACCCATTCCCTCCCTCCTCCGGGGTCATTGGCCGGGAGTGGGCTGGGCCTTTGTCATCAGGTGGGGAGGGGCAGTATCACTGTGTATCACATTGTATATGTGTATATAGTATTATTTCCAATATTATTGTAGTTTAGTTATTAAATTGTCCTTATCTCAACCCACGAGTCCTCTTTGCCATTTACCTCTTTAATTCTCTCCCCTATGATTGGGTGGGGGCAGGGACTGTGTGAGCGGGTGTGTGTGGTTTGGCCGCCAGCCAAGGGCCAACGCTCCACAGACTCATACCTTAAAACACAATAGAAATAGTAATATTCAGAGATGCAAAAAGTGCAGAGTAGAAAGATATATTGGGGGAATAAATAAATTCATAAAACCCACCAAAAATTTGGGCTGTGAGAAGAGTTTCAGCTCTCTTGTTGCAGCTAGAAAGGGGAAGAGACAAAGTAGGGTCATGCCCCAGGACATGGCCAAACCTTGGTTAACGTAAATCAGAATGAAGACTGACATGTGAGTACAACTTTCACATATGGACTTACATTTGATTGTCTTGATATAAAATATTACATGAAATGTAGAAAAAGGGGGTCATAAAGATTAAGCAGGATTTTTCCATTCTTTCACAGTGTTTTTTGTTTATTATACAGTATCTATTGCTCTAGATTTTTTTTTTGGGTTACTATTTATATCCTTAGCTCTTTGGAGATTAAATTGCAGATTCAATATGATGTTTAGGTACAAATAGAACTTAAAAAAATCTTTCTTTAGGGTGTCTGCATGTTTGCATCCTGAGCTACACAAATAAAGCCAGTAAAGAAGTCAGTAGGAGTTCTTCCACTAACACTAGCTACATTTCTCCCTCCAGTCAAACCCCGAAACCAAAACACCCAGGACATAGCAGCTTGGTCTCCCCACTTCCCCACCTCTTTTGGGATTTGTGGAATTTTTACCTCCATTCTCCCCAGGTCTGCCACAGACAGACTGGAAGGGTTTGAGAAAGTCACCTCACTCGGAAATGCTTCCATTTCTCAATTTATAAAATGAAAATAATGATACTTCTTTCATGTGCTGCAGTCCAATAAGGAAAAACACAACAAAAAATCCCAATAAATTGTCATAATTAGGTGAAAATTTCCATGCACAGCTGTTGGCTAAAAAAAAAAAAAACCAACAGAAAACTTACCTGCTGCATCTCACTGGTCCCAGTTAAGATTATCTAATATTCATGCCCTTAGAGTTAAGCTGGTTCCAGAAAAACACAACAAGGCAGTAGCTTTGGGCTTCTACCCCATGATCAAAACCACCACTATCACCTAACTCAAAATGCTGACCTAGTATAAGTTTACTCTCCGAATTTAAATATGTTCATAAAGCAATGAAAAGAGAGTGCAGTCCTAGCAGGTTTTTATACCCTAGCAGGTACTCTCTGTCCTCCTAGAGCTGGTAGAACACTAGAATAAGGTGCTCTGACTACTTTGGGGAAAACAAAGTGTCATAGTTTAACCCTGTCTGGCAACTAGGCACCACACGGCTACTCGCTCACTTTTCCTCAGTGGGATGGAGGAGAGAATTAGGAGACTAAAAGTGAAATAAAGACAGTTTAATAGATAAAGCAAAGCAAACCAAGGAATTCATTCACCACTTCCCATCAGCAGGCAGGTGTTCAACCACCTCCAGGAAAGCCGGGCTCCATCAGATACAACAGTTACTTAGGAAGACAAAACACCATCACTCCAAACATCCTCCCCCACTTCCTTCTTCTTCCTGCTGAGCATGAGACCATATAGTACAGAATATCCTTTTGGCCAGTTGGGGTCATCTGTCCCAGCTGTGTCCCCTCCCAGCTTCTTGTGCAACCCCCACCTACTCGCTGGTGGGGTGGTGTGAGAAGCAAAGAAGACCTCGACTCTGTGTGAGCACTGCTCAGGAATAACTAAAACATCCCTGTGTTACCAACACTGTCTTCAGCACAAATCCAAAACATAGCCCCATACTAGCCACTATGAAAAAAACTAGCTTTATTCCAGCCAAAACCATCACACAAAGTCATATGCCTACACTTGCTCTGGATCACAGTGGTACTGCAGGTGATAAATTTGGGCACAATATTAATTGCTGTAGCACTATGGCCTAACACCTTGCAGAGCGTAACCTGCGCAAGGCTACACCAGGTATTGTATCTGCCACATAACAGGGGCCAGTGTTGAGGTCTGCTGCAGACAACTCAAGATATTCCTTCGATCTGCTGGTGCATACGTACAGTTTGAGTGTGGCCTTGGCATGCAAAGTGGCACTGAATGAAACCAGGATCAAACGGATCATCTTGTTTGATTTGTTGCAAGTTCCTCCAAGGCAGTGATTTCCTGCAGCCCCCACTGAACAGGAATTTTAGGCTTGGGAAGTTCAGCAGCAGCACATAGTCAGAAACTGAACTAGGAAAGAAAAAAAAAACCCAACCACAAAATAAGTTTCCCACAGACGTTAAGGTCTGCCTGCCTCTGCTCCCTGCAAAACTGCTTTCCGTGTAGCCATCTAGTGGAAGGCAATCGAAATGTTCCCAATTAGGAAAAAAAATAAGAGGGTTCTTTCAGGCATTGAAAAGACCTCGGTACAAATCATAGAATCATAGAATCATAGAATGTCTGGTAAACTGAAAGGGACAGCCACCTCACTGGAAGTCTTCCTAAAGGATAATATTTAGTTACACAGTAGCAATTTTATTAGGCAGTTCTTAGACTTTAAGAAAACATAATAGAGGATCCCAAAAGGCAAAGGGTTGATTTCTCCTATCAGGTTGGTTCTACTTTGATATAACCCTGTTGTGCATTAGATGAAGTTGTTTCTGATTACATAAAGGAAGGTAAATGAGATGGGAACTGGGCTTAATATTAAGCGTATATTTATCTGCTTCCCTAAGCAATCTATTTTTTTTTTTCAAAACCAGGCCTTGTTTATTTGAGACAGGTGTAAACAACTTAAAAAAACCCTAACTCACTGCCTGAAGAAACCCAGTTTTGTTCTGACCACTAGCACAGCCTCAGGTGACCTCAAAGGACGGAAGGTTCACTGCAGCTGTGAGTGTGTGTGTGCTGCTCCACTACGTAAAATACCTTGGGGGGGGAAATTCCTACTCTTTTAGCGTAAAGTAAATGCACAAAGTGCTGTACCAACTTAATAAAGAAAACAAAAGGGACAACTAAGGCATTTCTTCAGCTACTGTAGCAGCAAAGTGAGGAGGCAAAATAGACTCAGGCTGCACACTATACCAGACCAATCCCCCTGTTTTTCCATGTACTAACAAAAAGAGAATGCAGAACTGCACTACCCATCCTTTCTCCCTCTCTCTCCTTCTTCTCCGATATTTTCATTGTACCCCAGCTGAGTTGACAAGAAGAGAGACACTTTAGTGAGGGGCGGCAGTGGTAACCGAATGTTAATTCTGCTCCTGACTTCCACTCGCTTCCTGGACTAGAGCAATTTACAGCCATATTCCTCCCTCAGTTTCTCCAACTGTAAAACAAGAGAAATGGCACAGTGAAAAAAAAAAACACTAGAAGTTGAGATTCTTGTACTACAAGGTTGGTCTTGTCATGTAAGTTTTGATATTAACATGAGAGCAGTGTCCAGCTGAAATACTGTCTCCATAAGATAAATGTTAATGAATAATCATCTTTTCCTGGTTTTACCTAATTGACAAGTTCTGTGAACTCTAATGGTTTCACACCTAGCTCTAGGTTATGCCAATGCACTGATTAAGTGACAAGAGAATCTGGTTTAACATGTGCAAAGCATTCTAAGTATAAAGACACCAATCAGCTGTAAACCAACTATTACTGATCTAAGCAGAGGTGAACTGGAAAAACGAAATTATCAGCATTGCCAGTATTTTCAAACTACAACATTGGATAAAAATGCACTTTTGATTCCTTATGTCAATAAGTATCTGAGTGATGCCAACAGAGCAAGATGATAACCTTATATAAGAAATGCATATGAAGGTTTCAGACCAGGAAGCAGGAAGATCGTACTGAGCTAGACTGCTTTATTCTGAGTCGCCTCTTACTCCACAAAAAGCTGAGATAACTGGATGGACTTAGTATGTCTGAAGGGCAAGTTCTTATCTAGGCTAAGTTAGGACTAGAATTTGTCCTTACGTGGTTAGTTTTTATTTATAATTTGAGCTCTTTTTCACCTCCAAGATAGTCCCATAATAGAAACAAACAACTACCGACTCTAAGGTATTCTGGGCTTTTGGTTGCATTTTTCCTAGAAACACAAAGGTCTCATTTTTTATTTTTCTGAATTCCCAGGGTTTACTTGCAGAACTCCCATTAATATTGATGTGAGTTAGATATCTTAAAAATCCTAATGCACACAGAAAATAATAGACTCCTAAGTGAATGGCTATTATAAAAATGACAAAGAGCTGTAGTCTTTGCAAAAGCCAGCAAAGAGTATTCTTCTGTTTAATGCTCTAATAAGTGTCCTATTATCCATTTAGTTCAATTACGCTGAATGAATCTGGTTTTTCCAAAGCCTTTTACTTTGTCACAGTGAGTACCGTGAGGCTGACAAGAAAGATGAGCCACTGCTAGCTCTTGGGTAGCTACACTGATCTCTCACTATACCTCAGTGAGAGCCAGGATCCACTCCTTAGCAGAAAGGAAACAGGCATGACAATGGCCCCCAGTAGAGTCCTCAAGGTACAAATCTGACAATGATCCCATTGTAAACCTCTCATCATCAAAATGTTTTTATTCTCATCCATTACCCAATCTTTAGAGGCTCAGACTTGGAAAACAAGGAGGAAATGGCTCCCTTCTGAACTACTCAGAAGAATATAAGACCACGCTGAACAATTTAAGCCAAGAGCTACATGGTTTTTGATATGCTTCTCAACTCTCAGAAATAGGTTTTGTTGTTTTTCCACAACAGTGACCTTTTCTTTTAAGATACTCCCATTTTCTTTTTAGGAGAAGCCCTTCACGGTGACACAGAACGGGACACAAATACACAGTGCTTTTAAGTGGGAAAAGTATACAGAGATACCTCAAGCGTTAGTGACAGTATAACCAGTTAGTTAATCTTATTCTATCAAAAGGGTCAGTATTTGAAAACAATGGGTGCAAAATAATTGCAGAGTTCAAAGAGATTTCATAGTATTTTAGCATATATTGTGTATTTAAAGGTGGAGTGTATATGCAGACTTCTGTTTTATTCCCACCTCATCTTCTACCTTTCATGTTTTAGTAATTCATCCAACATGCACAAAGAATAGTAGCGGAAATCTTATCTATATATTCCATTCAGTAAATAATCCAGTTTCTTACATTACTGAAACACATATGTGTGCAATGGAATGTCATTGCTCCACAGAAGCCCCTATAATATATTGGGTAATAACACATTTTAAAAATTGGCTACATTTTTTTTTTTTTTTTAATGAGGCAGACCATAACAGTAACTTGCAAGGCATTACAGTATGTCTGGTAAACCCTAAGCAACTGAAAAATTATATCAGTAAACACAAAGATACATAAAGATATGTGCATACATACATGTATATATACACGTATATACCCTGATACAGTTATTTTAATCTACTGCAGGAACTGGATTAAAGGGTCAGACAAATTCCTTTTCTTTCTGCCATTCTTGACTGGGGTCCTGTCAAATCATTGTTCATTTCCATCTACCTAAACTTTGTAAGAGGAACAGCAGCTAACATCATTATCCCTTCTGTCCCTGTCTTAGTTTTGAGTTCTTTTTCCTAGACAGGTGATGCCACCCAGTGAAGAAAGCTCCATCAGCCCCGTGTGAAAACAGTTTTCCCTCTGTCAGGCACACACGATCCGTAGCACTCCCTTCCCTCGACCACTGCTGTTGCCTGCGTGCTACAGCTGCTGGGGGCTGCAACAACCACTGCAGCTTGAGGAGCAGCTAGAGCCAACCTTTACTCCTAGGTTTCACTTATTCAGCTGTTTAAATAGAGACAATTAAATTATACCAACACACGTCAATTACTCAGATACACTGACACCATCATGTCTTCTGCCAGTTACTACTGTCATAGCCCAAAGAAATAAGCCTTGAGGAGTTAAAAATTATTTTAATATAAATAAATGTTCAATAAAACAATAAATCAATAAATAAAATCAAAACAACTTCTGTGGGGAGATACTCCAAGCGTGCAAGTTTCTCTTGCCTGTTAGAGGACGTTTGGGTTGCCCATGTGCTTTCACATCTCCTTGCTTCCAGCACATACCCCAGCCTATAGCATGCACACATGATCCTTCTTGATTTCCCCCATGAGAAGTGCTCAGTCTTCTCACCTACTCTATGGCATCAGCATGTGAAGGTGAGAAATAGGCTGACCTTCATCTTTTTTTTGTCCCAAGAGAAGCAAGTATTTTCCTCATACTGATCCAAATCATCACGAACAGGAGGAGCTGTAAGTGGAAGGTCTCCCACATGTCTCATTCCTGTCCTAGCTTGGGCTTTACAGAGAAAATTGGAGGACTTCTCACAAAATTACAAGTTGAGTATCTTTGCCCACAGCTGGCCAGGATATTTGACTGTGCTACGGCAGAAATTGTTACTACAGAGATACATCTAAATTTAGTTCTCATAGGTTTTGGTTCGATAATACAGAATGACCAAACTGATGGATACATGGGTCATTTTTGGTGCACTGAGGGAGAAGGCATAAGGATGTGGAGGGCCAGGACTGAAGGCTTGCTCCTTTAAAGTCTATTAAACAACATCCTAAGATTTCTAACAAGTTGCTCAAAAGACATCCTAGTAGCAGAAAATGTCTTGTTTGGTTTAGAGAGGTGGCTTTGTCAGATTGTAATATGTATTTCAAATGTTTTACAAAGTATGCAAAGGCAATCAACAATTGACACTGCAACTGAACATCAAAAAGACCTTTCTAGAAAACTGGTTTTTTTTTCTATTGATGTCTATTTTCATTTCCACTCAGTAGAGAACTTGTTAACGAAAGAATGAACATGACCAAACCATTATCTTTATGTGTGATTACACAAAATATGTCCCTTTTCAGTAAACTCAAGATATAACTACTTATGGCCTCATGGATCTCAGCTCTTTATTGCATTTAAATCCTTTTTCAACAAATTTTCAGTGATTCAGGTCAACTCTTGTCTTTATGCATACAATAATAATCTAAAAGCTAGAGTCTCAAAAGTTAAAACATTTGTTAAGTAAACAAGTTTAATAATGAGGGCTAAAACAACACACAGAAGTATGTCAAAATTGAAACAAAAACAAAAAAGCAAAGCCCCCAAAATCATAATGAGAATTTCAAATACCATCCCAAGTTTGGGTAGCTATAACACACCCTAAAGAAAGACAGCAGGAAATCTGTACACAGAGGATGTGTAAGGAGGACACTTTGACGAGTCAAAGAGGTGTTTCTCAGGAGGTTGAATTCACCAAATACTGAAATCAATGCAAAGACTACCACTGTCATAATTGGGCATTGTACTGATCTGAAAATGAATTGTTGTCTCACTGTTGTGTATTTAAACATTCATCCCTCCCAATGTGTAATGGCCATGTCAAAATCCTGCTTTTTTAGAATAAATATATTTGTCCAGCTTCATATTCCTTTTAATTTTTTTTCACCATGCTACTAAGAGCAGGTAATGATTCTTTGTTATAACATATTCCTCATAACACCTTTAGCTGATTAAAAAAGTAGGGCTTAGATATATCAAAAGACTGAAAACCCACTGGTCTTATGAGCTCGGGCAGAGATTATCAAGCTCTAGCTGGCATTGATTAGGGTTGAATTTATATTTATACATGTTTGGATGAAAACTTTGAATTTCCTTTTCTTTCATATTCCCAGAGTGATGGTACTAGCGGTGTTTACTACCAGCAAGTTGTAAAAAATATCAGATTTTAGGAACATGTACTGAAATCAGGATATATTTTGTTCCCTTGAAATCTCATTTTCTTCCACTTCAGCATAAAAGTTTCAAGAGTCCACTAAGAGAGCAAAAATAATGCAACACGGTCCTTGGCTTATTAATACACATCACAGAAGGCAGCCAAGGTTGCCACCGAAACAAGCAACTTTCAAGTGACCCGTGATTTGTCATTAATTTGAAAGAATGAGTCTAACAGATTTGGTTAACAAGCAAGCAAAAACACCACAACATATTTTGAGACAAAATTCTGACAGACTAAAGGTAAATGACCTGACAGAAGTGTTTTTCAAAGGTCTAGTTAACAGGCATTTAGATGCAGACAAAATTGCTTTGATAAAACTGCAATTCGTTTCTCAGCATAAGTTCAGTATCATTATTTGCTGAAAGAAACAGAGATCCAGAAATTAAATTCCCAATCTCAAATTGGACTCAAATTAAAAACAAACAAACAGGAATTGGGGAAAGTTTCTAGAAATAGATGTAATGTGTTTAGAAAAAGATTTAATGATTTAACACCCTTGCTACTCCATGCCAATTTTTCAGGAGGCTTTAGAGGACACAGAAATAAAGGCTTTCTCATACATCGTCTTTGAACAAATGCAGTGCCAGATCCAATCTGCTGTTCCCTAAAAGACATTTTAAATAACTGCAAAAGGCAAATTTAACTACGGTTACACCAGGGATTAACTCAGCCCATTGTTTTCTTTCCTGGAGGCTATGACATTGACTAATTATTAGAACGTTCCTTATTGTCAGTGTTTGAAAGGAATAAATTACTAGGTACAAGTGTTTACCTCAGCACCATTTATTGATAGGTTGGCTTCCAAATCATCTTTGGCAGAAGACCACTTCCAGTTTTTCAGTGTGCAGCTGAACACTAGTTATGTGGCAAATATCTACCTACAAGCCTCTTCTGGCTACGCCTATGGGGACTGTAGGGGACACAACACCGCAAATATATTTTGAATAGGGTTTGCAAGCTTGTATGGTATGGTCAGAATTGTTTCTAAAATTTCACAACATTTAGAGCTTTAACATTGCAACTAACAGTGGCTATTATCCACATAATACCCACAGTTCTATTTTTATAAAAATTTGATGGGACATCAGTGCACAGGTTGAGAGACTGTATAAAACTTTATGGGCCAAATGAGAATTTCTGGCTGAATGGAAGAACTTGGACAACCTTTGAAAGGACCTCATGGCTGAGGATTCAGACTGCCCACGAGATCCTAGCACACAATCCTCTCTTGGTTGTTCCCGTTATCCTAGAACAGTGAATGCTAAAAGAAACAAGGCAATTTTAATGTTTTTTTCACCTTTAGGGTATTAATAACATGTCCGTTCTCTCTCTCCCTTCCCCTCAGTGCCCCCTCCTTAATTCCACCACAATACAAATTAACTGTGTTTTAAATACCGTGGGGAGGCGTTTCCCTCAGTAGCACCTGCTGCCATTAGGTCATCGAAGCTCACCTGCCTGCACTAGGAACTGGTACAGTTCTTGCTGCCATTTGCACGCACTTCCTATTTTCAGTTTGCATGTGAATGGTTCACCCTAAATCCAGAAACTCCTAATTGCCTGTGTTGTCACTGTACTCCTGAAGTTTTACCATCCATCCTTGTGTTATATAATCCCTCTGACATTCCCTTTAAAAGTGCAATAAAATAAGGCCAACATAAAAGATGGAGCTGTAATAAGGGGAAAGACACCATCTCACTCCACGTCCGTCTCCCCAGCTGAGATAAAAAAGGGTCAAATTCTACTACTACTCTTGTAGCACACTCATGTACACCTGAAGATTTTCACCTGGCTCTCTGGCTGTGAGAGAAGTAAAAATTATCGTATAATTTTTGCCTTCTAAAAGGGAAAAGTTTGGAAGAAATCTCTCCAGTGTGAATGGCTGATATGCCACAGCCACAGATACGCCATCCTACGCAAGCACCCCTGATGATATGCCCTAAAAAAAACCCATGTAGCACCCACTTTGCTGTGTCACAGGGGCCTTCAGTAAGTAAACTATCCACTGGGAGCCAGAAAAACCTTGATGCCTGGACAGCACATTACAATTATAATTTCTTCCTGAGCTCACAACATTCCTTTCCACCATCCCACTGTAAGGATGAAAAGGGTTTTCTCCCTGCCTTTGGTGTTTGGCTTCTCGAAGGAAGTGCTTTGTATTTTAAAGATTAGCCCACCTACTTTACAGGAGTTGTCATGTGAGGTACTCATTATAGCAAATCCTTCCACCCAAGTGCTAACAGCACAAAATTGCTCTGAATATCCTACCAGCTCTTGGAAAGAAACAAGTTTAGCCTCTCTTTAATGAAGTAACATGATTATCAGTACGTAGTAATACAGTAAAGCAATAAATAAAAGAAAAAAAAAGAATTATAGTAATGGGATTCTTAAATCATTCTTTACATCTGTTCCCAGAGCAGTTGTGGGAAAAGCTGCAGAAAACGGCTTTTTGCTTTTGTTTGGTTAATTAATTAAATTAAAAATTTACTGGGGAAATTCCTGTCATGTTTGAGGGAAGATCCTATTTTATAAGGGCAGTTACAGCACGGTTATACCGAGGATATGAAGTGAGAGACTGTGGGCTTTCTAAAAGAAATGTGCTTGTTTTCCAGATACGGGAAAATAACTTTCCTCTGTTAAGAGAAAACATAATGTAACCCGTAAATCGATACACTTTACTATACAGGCAAAGGACTCAGCTGTGAGCCAGGCTTCAGGTACTTTCTGTCAAAGAACTACCTAGAAAATTGGCAATCGTACATTGAAAATCTTGTCTCTAAACCTTCCAGGACAAGACAAATAAGAAAGCAGCATCTAATATATTTCATGTTATGTGAGCTGACACAGGCAAGACACATGAACAATCACAAAACCATGGATGAAAAGCAAAAGGTAAATTTATTTTTGTTACTTCACCCATTGGGGGACCCCTGAAGGAGCACCCGGGCAGAGGCACACAAGCAGGAACACAGGCACTTCAGAGCTTGGTCTTTGCTAGGGGATCTCTGAACCTGCTGTTTTCACCTGCATATTAGGGATTCACGCAGGCACAGTTTACCACTGTGCTTTGATCTTTCCCACAGGAGGGTAGGAATCTCAAGCGTGTTCAACAGGGTGCCTCTAAGTCTATCACAGGCCCATGTTATCTAAACACAGATGTTCTACTTGTCCAACACACAAGGCTAAACAACGATTAGTATGATATATGTGCTTTTATACACCCCAGCTGCAAGTCACTTCAGTGTGTTTACAATCCTCCTTGCCAATCTTCCATTATTTTCCCACACATCATGATTATGTTATCACATAATCTCTGCACGAGTACATAGATGGCCATCTGATTACATATTTTCAGGTAGAAAAATGACCACCACAATTTCCAATGATGAAATAACCAGGAACCCATATAATATCTAGTGTATTGGAAACATGATCCTTAAGCCAGACAAAAGCTAGCAGGAATAGCCACAAAATAGTTAGCAATTGATGAAGACACAAGCCCTAGCCTGTCCACTTACAGTTTTGGTCTCTAAGATGATGACTGAAAAGTTGTGATCACATTGTTTGTTCTCAACTTCAGATTCAAGTCCTGGGTCAATTTTCCTTAATATGCTAGATCTGCTACTCCACAAGAAAAACAAACAAAACTGAATTTTTTTTTCTTCCAGTCTTGCTGCTCAATGTTGATACAGTACAACACATAAAAAACCTAACAACTATGTAAATTTTTCTTGCATTTGGACTAGTGAAATTTGCATTGGTAGGAAACACATTCCCTACACAAAACTCCCCGTGGTTTTCAAACCTGCCTGTGGACTCAAGAGAAGCACTGCTGACAACTTGGAAAATTTCACATTTGCTGCAAAAATATAACATTTTTCAGCAGTTTATTATGGGATATTTTCTTAAGGGAAAAAAATGTCATAAATAGCATTCTGGAAGAAACACCTTGCCTTGAGACAGGGTATTTATCAAAACATAGTGGAACCTTTCTCACTGGCACTTAGCTACATGTAACAGAGTAAGAACCAGATCAGTCAATAACCTTGAAGTTTGCATAGGCTGCAAAGGACATAAAGTTAATTTCCAAATGTCAGTTACTGTGATACTATATTATATAAGATAATCAGAATATTAATATATTTGTATGTTCATTTAATTCATGGCAGACTGTCTAGAAACTGACTTAAACTATTAATTGGCTTCAAATAAGCAGCTTCCTGGTAAGCAGAGTGGAGGATCACTGAAAGATCTTTGTCCTTACCTTAGAAGATGCTGCTTTCAAGACATGACTAAATAAATTTCTTTTCTGAAAATGGTAGATCTGATGACTAAGAGATTAGTATTCACTCCTGTTCTAACTTTCATAAACTAATAAGCTTGTAATAAACTGTTTACTCCTCTCAACATTGCTTCATCAGTTTTAGAGGTTATTGCCACTTCAGTAGTTTTGAGACTGTACTCTAGGCCAGATCTGAAGAAAGATCTACCCGAAAATAATTCCCAGGGACAAAACAGTAACTACAGAAATAAGATCAAGCCCTAACAGTGGAGTAACATATGTAATAACCTCCAGTTTGTGACAGACAATGTTAACAGACCTGATTTTGCCAATCTGGGAGTAAAACGATCCAAAAGAATGGCAATAGTTAAAAAATGAAGGTAGACTAAAATAATCTCCCTACAGAAATTCCACAGTGAATAAGGTGCATTGATTCTACTCTAAGATCTGAAGAAGCAAAACTTCTGTGACTCAGTACCACAGGGCAAAGACCTTAGGGTAAGAAAGACAGGCATGCAGCTCTTTTATTGCATTAAAATGCCTTTCTCTTGTGTTCGTTCTCTTCTGGCTATAAAGATTAAATATGTTGGTTTAAAGAAGCTGTTGGGCACTTGAGCACAAACTCTAGAGGTTTTCTGATCTGCAGGATGCTGAACTTGGAGAGGAAGAGAATCAGTGGGCTCTACGCTTTAAGAAAAAAAGTTCTGGCCTCCTTGTTACAGGGATGTGTGGAGACAGAAACATTAAACAAAATGAAAGGGTTTACCTTCAAAATATTCGGTATATATTTCAGCTATGGTTCAATACAGACAGCTCCCCAGCAGTAGTGATCCCTTTGGCTAGTATTAAAATCTCCTCTAATCTTCACAAATACACAGAAAATTCAAAGCATTTGCAATCCCAAGCACACTGTACATAATATTTTCAGCAAGCTTCTTGAAGTTGCTATGCACTTCACACAGGGATGACTGACCAAACTGAGGTGACCACAGTGCATCAGCTGTTGGAGACTTCTTCCTTCTTGTGTCACAAAAAGCAGCTGTCAATAGAAAACGCAGCTTTCTGCAGACAGGCACAACTGGTGGGTCAGTCAGCCATATACATCAGCTACTAATGTATAGATTACCACTCTCTCTTGAGGAAAAAGCAGCATCAAGACTCCTTTAGAAATAAGAATATTATAAGACTGATGTAGTCATGTTAATAATGGACAATACAGCTACGAAGATGCTTTTTATTAAAGCCTATTGCTTGGTTTAGTGAAAAGAATAGCTTAACTGCTGTTCAGCCTGTTTCCCCCCTGAAAAGCATATTATTTCAAGTATTTCTAGATGTGAAATGAGGGCTTTATTATCTTGAATTTTGAAAAATAAAATAAAAGATGAGAACAATTTTTTTTTCTGTACTTGAATCACAAGGACTTAAAAAATATCTTGTACAATAGCTTTGAGTACCATTTTCTTGGAATATTTGATTCTGACAAAGGCAAATTGCAGTTTCGAGTATATCAGATATTAAATGTAACACCCTTAAATGTTGATCCTCTTAGAGTCCTCATTTTAACATTTACTTAAAAGTTATTTTCCAAAAATGATTTTTTCCACCCCCCAAAGAACTCTGAAGTTTATAATTTGTCTCCTTGCTCATTAATTACACACATTGTAATGAATCTTCAACTAGCTCGGCTACCAAAGAAGCGTCTCTCCTCTCTTGGGGAGTGGCAATGGAAGCACATCCTATCTACTGTGCAGCAAAAGTGGTCTCATTGCTATGGATAAGGGATGGATAAAAAAGTGACAGGTTTTGCAGCCAACCTTATCTTAATTATCTTTGATTCACATGAAGTCTATTCATAGTGTAGCTCATATTTATTAAGGTAAGAACACAAATGCAATGACTGCAAACCAAGCAAAGCAAAAACATTGTATCAGGATTTCCTCGTGGCTGGTGTTAAAGGAGCTCACCGCAGTGGAAAGATCAAGTTAGTCACTGACGTTTTTAAGAAAGGTGATAGATGATGATGATAGATGATGATAGATAGATGATTATGAAAGATGATTTTATGAGAGTACATTATATAATCTCCCTCATATTTTGCATCTGGTTTAAACATCTCTGAAGATAAGGAAAAGGTTACTCTTAGGAGTACAGTAATTGCCAGTAACAAGGCATGAGTTAGTATTCTCTTACATAATGACAGTGTGTCAAACTTTCTGTCATCTCTCCTCTATAATGGAAATTTGCAATGGTATCTCCTTGTTAAGAGAGACAAACAAGCAGAGAAGTTAGCATAGTACTGGCATGACTTTTACTTGTCAAGATAACAACCAAAACACATACCTTATTAAATATAGCATTAATGTTTTCCTATCCAACAAATATTTTAGAGATGTCAAATCTCTCCCCATTCTTTCAGAGGGCAAATAGGAGGACTTTTAATAAGAGACAGAGCAAGAGACTGGCTTTTAAACTCAGAGTCATGAAACAAAAAAAAACCAAAACAAAACCCAAAAGAGATTGTGGCGGGTTGGCCCTTAGCTGGGGGCCAAACCACACACACCCGCTCACACAGTCCCTGCCCCCACCCAATGATAGGGGAGAGAATTAAAGAGGTAAATGGCAAAGAGGACTCGTGGGTTGAGATAAGGACAATTTAATAACTAAACTACAATAATATTGGAAATAATACTATATACAAATATGCAATGTGATACACAGTAATTCTGCCCCTCCCCACCTGATGATCAAAGGCCCAGCCCACTCCCGGCCAATAACCCCGGAGGAGGGAGGGAATGGGTGATACACAATGATACTGCCCCCCCCCCCCCCAAACGCTTAGACTGTCGCCAGCTAACAATCCCCAGAAACCCAACGATACTGCCCCCCCAGCTGTTCATTAGCTGTTGCCAGCTAATGATCCCCAGAAACCGCACTCACAATTTCCCCAAAAAGGGGGGGGGGGGAGAGGAAGGGGGGGGGGGAGTGCGCCGCTCCCGGAGGCACTCACGGAACGGAGATAACAGCCCAAGCGTCCCAGGCCGAGAGCTGACCGAATCAGGGAAAAAAAACCAAGCTAATGATCTCCCTGGAGAGGGAGGATCCCGGAGGCACTCACGGAACGGAGATCGGAGATAACAAGCGTCCCGGGCCGAGAGCTAATGGCGTCCGTGGGGGGGGAAAAAAAAACAAGGCCTTGGGAGAGCGAATGCAGGGAGCCCAAGGGAAGTGAAAAAGCCAGCTCTCCCGGAAGGGTTCTCACCTATATACTGGGTATGACGTGCATGGGATGGAATAATTGGTCAGTCTGCTTTTCAATCTTGACCTAAAAGCAAGTCCCAAGCTAGAAGCCGGACTGTCTCTTCCCCCTCCCTCTGTCTATGGGGAGAAGAGAGACCGAATGTATTTGTCCTTGAAGGTATCCTAGCAATAACTATAAACATTCTCGTCGGTATCAGCTTTTCTCCTGAGCAGGAATTCAAAACATAGCTTCTTGCTAGCTATTTATGAAGAGAAGGGAGAAAAGGAAAAAAAAAATTAGCTCCCCTCTGCTTAACCCACTACAGAGATATACAATGCGCACCTCAGCCATCACCCAACCAAAACACACCAACCGCAGTGATGTGTCTGATGAAGCAACAAATTAGATTATTAACTATTTCATTAGCGTTTGTTGGCTTCTTGGGCTATTATGTAACATGACAAATTAAGAAACTACTTTATGCTAATGAATTTAGAAAAAGGTAATTCTTGGTAAAGGTGCAAAAAGACTCATGGTCATTTGGTATGCAAATGCATATGGTATGCAAGTGGTATACAACAATCACAGAGCACAGCAGCAATGACATGAGAGATACCAGGGGTCCGTCTAGGTAGGTGCCTTGAAGGTAAACACCTTCTCAGGGCAGCCAGGACTCACTGCACGTGTGGACACCATGAGCTCACTGAAGAGCAGGGGAGAGGAAGGAGAGGGCAGTCTGTCTTCAGATGCTTTTCCCATTTCTGGGAAAGAAGAGGGAGGATGGAGATGCCATATGTCCCTCCCTGGTCTCCAACCAAATTAGGGCTTTTAGTACAAGTGAGATGGAAGCAGGAGCAGACAAAGCAGAACCAAATGCACATGCACATTGAGATCCCACATTAGGGCATGAAGAGATAAAAGGGTATCTAAATCATGGAGACAGTTGAGGGGATTGAACTGGGAGAGAAGAACCTGTATCTGCAAACTGCTTTTCAGAGTACGGCCATCTACAATTAAAGAGAGTGGACCAAAAAAGTATAATCACGATGGCCACCACAAAGCCCCTCTAATTGCAGCCCTCAAACATTGGTGGAAGAAAGAAACTCCTCTTTCTACACACTTTCACAGTCCTACTAAGATCGATTTTCCCACCCTCTCTTCTCCACAGCCAAACAACCTACTTCGAGCCTCTCCACAGAAATTACCTTTGCTGCTGCCAGCAATGGGATCAGACAAGCTACTTTGCCCCTCACCCTGAGGGCAGGAGAACTTCATACCTCTACTGCTCAGAACACTGAACTTCCTGCTTACCTGTGTAGCAAGGCTTTTCCTCAAATGCTTCCCACTGAGAGGACATTTCAAATAGGCACTTTAAGAGTGCCAGGCATGAAGAACAGTATTTTCAATGACGTGAGAAGTGGTCACCATTCACATACAGACTATGAAAGGGAACATTGAAAATCAAAACCAGACAGCAGTTCAGTGTATATATAATAAGCAGCAAATGATTGTTTGAATAAAATAGGAAATTTCTCAGAACAGAGAGAAGACCTGCAAATCATACCCACACAACCTAAACATCTGTACTCAGTAGGACCCTTACGATAAAGAGAAACTACTCACACGAGTAGGGTATGCCAGATCACTGTTCAGCAACCAAATCAATAAATACATAGCTTACTGCAGAAAATACCATCAACTACTAACAATAAGGAAAAATGGGGCAGTGGAAGGTTGTGTTGCTTCAGGACTATATTGTTGGTGACAAAAAAAGGCATTATATAGGGTTGTTACAGCTATATCCATTATATGAAAAAAGGTAAATGCTCAGATGAATTTAAAACTAAAATACATTCAGGACTCCACCAGGCTTGAGTATTGTTATCATTCATGTTTTCTACTTACAATACAATGTATGCATATTTCTTGTAGACAAGGCCTGGGGGAAGAGAAAATTCAAATGTGATATGCCATAGTTTGGCTGTCTGAGTCAGCCTGATTAGACTTTCATATATTCAGGAAGATTTACAAATGGATTGTGTGCCTTTATTTTGAAAACATCCTTGTCTACATGACAATCAGCAAATCCAAAACTGCTGCCCTTTCAAGGACACTTGTCCTGAGCACAGGAAGATGCAAAAAACATTGATAATGGAGTTCAAAATCTTTCCAGCTTCCCTAAAGGAGGAAACAAAACACAGTCTGGAGGCTTTGAAGAACCACAGTTAAATATTAAACATCTGTTCTGTTGGCTTTGAAAATGGATTCAGTTATAAATACGTAACCACAACCAAAAATTCACCTTTGCGATTTTTCCCTCTATCTCGCTTGCAACATTATTTGCAATCTTCTTACAATATAATTCAAAGTCTTTCCGTAGCCTTCAAGCTTTGTGTAACTTTACATCCCCTTCACGTCAGCAGCCACTGACAAACTGTAGGATCTTTAGGTCCATCCTCAAGAGTAACAGAGGGGCTGGTGTGGGCTCCGGTGCAAAGAAGGCAGGAAAGACCCTTGGCCAAACATGTCCACTGCCACCCTCTCACCTCCTTGGAGCCCGGAGTGTGTGCAGTAAGCCTGTGAGCTGCTGTCTAGTATCTTTTCCTCTCAAGGCAATAGCTACAGCTCTGTCTTCTTACTGACAGCTGAGTTGTAGCCACAAAGGTTTGCTCTGTGTTGAGCTTTCTCAGTGAACCATTTGTTCCTTGCCTCATTACAATATTTCTAAATCCTGCCAGAAAATGTGCTGCCTCACTCTCACTTCTCTTAATGACTTCATTTTTATTTGTCCCTTCTTAACTCGGTCACCTGTCTCAGCACTTGTGTGCTTCATACTCCACAGCTGAGCCCTGAAAGGTGACAAGGGGCAAGGCACCGCTCTGGCCAGTGGCTCCCTGAGGGCTGGGAGCAGCGGGGGCTCCCCATGGGGAAGCAGGGCAGGCTGGGGTGGGGAGCTGGGGACATGAGGCACCTCTCTGGGGATAGGATGCTGGCAGAACTGCAAACAGGCATGGCTGTGGCATTGCTGGGGCAGGGACTGATGGCCCTGTGCTGGTGCGAAATGGGATCTGGAGCCATGGGCAGGGGTGGGAAGGGGTCCCAGGTGTGGCTGGGCAGCAAGAGTAAGGTCTATTAGTGCCACCAGGGCCCTGACATTGCCCCTCAGGCAGCTTATTGATACTGTCCAGGTCACTGGGACACAGAAAACCCTATACTGTGTTGTGATGGGCTAAGCCTGGCTAATATTTAATCTGCTAATAAACCTTACATCCTTGCTCTTAAGTAAGATAGAACCACATAATACTGTGTATTCTAGTGACATCCTCAATAGGTATTTCTTTCAAAACTCTCACGTTATAGTATACAGGTCATTTGCCACATTTGTTAAAATCTTCCTTCCTTTGAAATCAGCAATACTCAGACTGAAAGTATGATCTTTTCAACTTTGCTTCATACAAAAACTTTAAGGGGAGGAACAAAAAAACCAACCAAACAAAAAAGCTATTTGCTGAGAAAACTCCTGCCCCCACTGGTCATGTAGCTATTATTTTATCTCTCCTGTTTGATCTGAGATAGCGCTCATAAATGTCTTCAAGAATTTGTTCTACTGCTACCTTAGTGAAGATTTTGGTTATGTCCAGTTTATATCTGGCAAGGACTGCCCAGGTACTCTTATGGTGGACCCTGCTACCTAGGAAAATTAGCTTTCTTTACACCCAATATAACCACTGTTATGCAGTTTAAGAATCAAGCCACAAGGTCCGTAGAGTCCCTTCCATCAGATTGTAATGATCAAGTGCAATTATGGGGGCCCACAGCTCGTATCTTTGCTTCTCTTGTTCCTTCAATAGGTACAGCCCATGCCCTTGCCACCATAAATAAATTAGCTTGTTGGATGGTAAAACAATCTAACGTAACTACCCAAGTTTTGGCAGAGTTATCAAATGATATGGATAGTTTGAGACATGCGGTCCTCCAAAATAGAGCGGCAATAGACTTTCTGTTCCTGGCTCAGGGCCACGGATGCGAGGAAGTTGAAGGAATGTGCTGTTTCAACCTATCCTCCAGCTCGGAATCTATCCATAAACAGATTTCTTGGTTAAAGGAACACACAAATAATATCAAGTTCGTTACTAACCCATTTGATACATGGCTATCCTCATTGGGTTTCGGACCATGGCTCAGAACTATTGTCATGTACATAGTGGGTATAGGTGCTGTACTGCTGTTATTATTATTATGTATTCCATGCCTAATGTCATGCAAAAAGAAGACAATAGAAAGTTTGGTCTATAAGACCCAAATTAATCTGATTATGCAAAAAGAAAATGGGGGAACTGTGGAGAATATTGTGGGCGAATGGCTGAATGAGAAAGGAAGGGATGTGATTGAGCTTGCATGAACATAACTACCATAGTGCTTTGCATGAACATAACTACCATAGTGCTTTGCAGAATAGTAGAAGAAGCAAGAGTCTCAAGGTCAGTGTGACCTTGAGATTAAATATTATACTAGCTTTAGACGCAGAAACAATGCACTGCATACCTAGTGATCACCAGGTGCACAGAAACAATAGTAGTCGCAATGCTCCAATCCTGAGCCTGGCTTTTGCAATATATATGAACCTAATTAGCTGCTTTATAAAAGGAAGCATCAATCAGAATAAACTTCGAGACTTGATGATCACGACCAGGTGTGCTTGTCTCCCGTCATTCTCCACAATATCCTAGCTAATATGGGACTTAATACTCAAAGCAAGATTCATATCCAGGTTGTGCTCCATCTGTTTTACCTTCACTAGTCTGGACTACAGCAACCCTGGAAAAACCATAAGTGCAATTAACTTGTGTCCTGTGTTGCTCCTTTGCTTATTTTCTGGAGTTGCTATAATTGTTTCCAGTGACATTTATTTTTGAGAGAAAAGTTATGTAGGCCAAAAGTTATAATAAACAAGGTACCTTAAAGCTAGATCTGCTTGCAGTCATGTCAGGCTGAAATCTGTACTATTTCTTGACTTTTTTTAGCCTACTCCATGAAAGTCCCACAGCAACTAAAGCAGGGCTACCACTAAAAAAAAATTGCTTCAATTTAGAGCTTTCCTCTGTTCTCAGTGCAGCTATTCCCTTGAGCTGGCAGAATTGTTTCTGCAGCCAAGTGGTGAACCTGCTCAGGAAACTCATCTAAGTGGAAACCATCCTGTCAGAGAAATGTAATGGTTAGTATTAATCCAAACCAGTTCTCCAACCTCAGCCGCAGAAAACATCTGCCAACACAGAGGAAACAACAGCTTGAATTGGGAATGGGCAGCCCAACTACTTTTTCTGGCAGCAGTACCAGAATAAGTGTTCATAAAACTATAGCCTGCCTTATTCAACAAGTCTTGTAAAGTTAGCTGCAGAAAGACAAGTTATTAAATGTCTTCTTGCACCAAGCTTCCAGAAGAGAATTGTATCAGAGAAAGACCAGGATGAATTATTTTTCCTCACTATTTTATAATCAACATTTCGTACTTTGTTGTGTTTTGGTTTTTGGTTTTTGTTTGTGTTTTGTTTGGTTGGTTTTTTTTTTTAAATAAAAGGACAACATTTCAGTCTGCTCCCTAATGATCTAAATGAAGCAACACTGAACTAAATCATTACTTGGTTGAAGAGACTGTAGGGAAAACTGGTGTTGCAGAGGGTTACACTGGTAACATGTAACCTCTGCATCAGTTACAAACTCGGTTTATGAAGTCCTGTTTTAAGTGCCTTGCCTCCTCATCTTGAAAGAAGCACTAACAGAAAATTACCATAGTCATTGAGAAGATAAAAGGACAGTGCTTTTGCAAACTGTGAAACTTCACTATTGAAGCATTAAACGATTAGCACAAAGAAATACTAAAATATTTTTCTGTCTTTCCCATCAATTTAGAAACAACATGTTAATGCTCCTTTCAATTTCCCCCCCATCCCATGTCAAGTAAATCTCCTTAAAATCTCAGCTGTCAGCTATATTTGTATATATAACACTTAAAACTATTAAGGACATTTTGCATACAATCAGAGATGCAGTTCAACTCACAGTGATATCAAGAAGATTATCAGTTACTTCATTTAAAGGAGTATTGTGCACTACTGTCAAGATCCTCAAGCGTAAAGGAGGAGCATTTAGAACAATGAATACTGGATACATGTGGGAACACAGTGTCTCATCAGTTTAAGATAAGATTTACCCTAAAGGTGTGTGAGGTTGCTCTCTGATAAGTGCAACAACTTCAAGACAAAATTATTTCTGTATATTATGACTAAAGAGACAGATTTTCCTTTGATCTATTAAAAAACCAAAAAACATAACAGGATTTTTTAAAAAAATGGACTTCAGTCCCACAGGTGATTGCTTTTCCATTATTTAACATGTAGGGGAACTATTACGAAGACCATATGGGCATCCCAAGTACACAATGAGATTTAACAAAAGCCCCAAACAGCCAGCATGTATCTTCAGTACTGTGACAACTGGAGAGTGTTCTAAAAGTTTAATATCTTTCTAAGGTTGAAGTATATTACAATTCCTCTTATTTTATTAATCTATTGTGTCTGATCTTCTATCTATCCATTGATATCACAGTATATCATACTACAAAACAGGATTGTATCTTGATAATGATGCCTAGTGGAGCTAGTTTCCCAAGTATAGACAAAAATGTTTTAAAACATTTTCTGTACTTCAAAAATTATTAGAAAATATTTCTATTATAAACTCACAAACAAAATTCATTTACTTTAAAAAAAAAGGACATATCAAGATCTGACAAAAGAAATTTTACTTCCCCCCTTTGGCAACTGAGAGACTTGCTAAAAAAGACAAATTCAGTAAGGCATTATCCATTAAAATCAAATTCAGGGAGGTTATATATAGTGTGATGCATTTACATTTGCTGAAATGTCTGCATTTGTGCAGGCAAATCACAAAACAAGGTAATAGTACAAATGTCCATTTTTCAAATGCATGGAGATCTTTGCAGTCAGGTGAAATGCAGATTAAAAAACTCTACTGAAGTGCAAAGCACTGGTCCATATCCCTCCCCTTATACCTATGTGAGCAACAGAGTTATCTATCACCTCATTTAGAAAAGCCAAGTACTTAAAAGCAAGAAAATGAGTATTTAAGGACCCTATAAATCTTAGGCTGCCTACATCATAGAGACACTATTACTTCTAGGTGGAAAGAAATGCCTATTTAATCATAACAAAACAGCCTTAGCTACAGAATTCAGAATAAATATTATTCTCCATGTAAACATAGCATAAAAAGCCCTGCAAAAAAAAGAAGCATGAAAGTATGCAATATGAAGCATTGTTTGGCCTCAAAAATAAGACAAATGTAAATAATTTTACTATAAAACAGAATTGCAGACTGTTCCTCTTGAACAGCACGTACAGCATTATTGTCAAGAAACAGCACATATAAATATTTTATCACATATTTCTTGACAGTTAGAGGGTTTTTTATCAGCTGAAAAGACATGTCCATACTGGTCTGTCTATGTGGTGTACTGCATATCTACAAAACAGCAGACACTATCCACAAAAGCATGTGCCCCCCAGTGTCCTCCATACCACCTTCAAGCCTCATAGAAAACAGCTGTCATGCATCACAGGACAGCTACTGCATACTATGGATACCCTACATTTCTGTTAAGAAATGTTTTGTAGTTTCCCACATATCTGACAGTGGTTTTAGATCGATTTCCAACAGGAACCCACTTCATCCAGCACACAAGGTGGATGATAGTCTCATAACACTTCGCTTTTTCCTCATTTGATGAGAGATTCTTATTGCATGCTATTCAAATACTGCTCTACAAAATAAAACAATTTTCTCCTTGCCTTTTTTTTTTAAACCCCTTAAGATTTCTCAGCAAAAGTGTGCCTGGTTGTCTCTTGTGTAGCAAGTTTACTCTTACAAATGCCCAGCAGTTACAAAGAGTGGTGTTGGTGGCATCTGAAGGCCTGAGATCAGAAGAATCCCCTGATTTTAAATGTTAAATTTAGGCACTGCTTTCAAAAGAGCAGGCAACACCAGCACAGACTACTACTTGTGAAATGTGTTTCCTCATGGCTGGTATTGAACTGGGCAGCCTGCTTTCTACATCCTTCTACTAGTTTTGGATTTTTAGGGACCAGTTGCAGTTTCTGTCAATCTCAAGTCTCACTAAAGTACTTATCAGTGAGTTTTATATATGAACAATGTTGTGACTTTAAATCCATTTGAACATGGAAAACCTTACTCAAAGTACAGATTTTTTACAAGTGATTGGTAATAGCATGCTTCTCGTTTTTGCATCTACAGATCATGGATTATGATTTGCAGATGTCTCAAGCACTCAGGGCTGTAAATTAATCAGTTGTCGCTGTGCCTAAATATATGAAGTACTAAATAATACTAATTGTTGTAAAAAAACAAAAAAAAAATGCTAAGAGATGTCTGGGAAAAAACAAAAAAAATAATAGAAACCAAAGTTAAGAGATACATCAGTAACAATTATTTATATAACTAATTGACTTGGTGTTTAGCTTGTCTTACTCTTGTCTTTACTCAGTTCCCCTGGACTAAATGGTATTTTGAACTAGTATAATGATAAGATAAAATAACCTTTGAGTTTTATTACACTTCAAAAGCTGCATGGCTTTTTGCAGTTGTGGTCAGTAGCACACTAACACTTGAAGGCAGACTGTAACCACTTTGTTAAAAGACCCCAGAAACAGGCAAAGCTACAAATTTTCTAGAACACCCAGAAACTGCAACTACCATTTCAGATGGTATGTACTGCTTTCTGGCTCCTATTTCCACCTACTGTGAACTGTTCCATTACCTTGGGAGAGAAAGACATCCAAGTCAAGCAAAACAAAACCCCAAATTTGTGGATGCTGAAAATGTTTGCAGGCATATAAAATCTACAGTGGAACAAAGGGAGACAGGAAAAGCGCCTGCTTTTTCAACAGACCAGGCAAGCATGGTCTCTCAAGGAAGTGATTCTCTAGCAAGCAGCAGAAGGGCCGTAAATTGCTTGCTGCTAACATTAGGTGAAGAATGATGGTTTCCATTGTGTCAAATTCCAGACATTTGTCTTGAAACCTGTTATGAAAGGCTGTAACAGAGGGACTAAAGCCAAGGTTTAGTTTTGAGATGAAGACACATAAATCTAGGTGTCTACAACCACGTGATCATACATGCACTTTGTTTATAAGGCTGCATTACAATCAAAGAGAGATACAGTCAATATTATCTAGTGGTATCTAGAAAGCTATTGAGATGACCAGCTATAAGGTGTCTACTTTAGCATAATTAAAGCCAGTCTCTGGCCTCTACTGACTAAATTACACAGTTAATGAGACCTTATAGCTGACAAGAGCTTATGCACCTAGAGGACATGTAGAAACCCAGACGATTAATTTTTGCAGGCATTAATCCTATTTGCAGCAATAAAAAAGAGATTCCAACCATGAGGGAAACAGCTTCCTCTGTCTCAGGCAACTTCAGTGAGTGTCACTAGTCATTTTCACACATCTGTTCATCACCACATGAATTAGGTTTATAAACAGGTGGAACTCCTATGGCATGAGATGGATCAAAGTGACCCTCAATCTGCTAAGCAAAGCAGAAGATAGAATCACTCTGCACTACCAGAGGGGCCTCCATTTATCCCATGTGGACTACGTATGAAGAACAGAGAAATGTAATATATTATGCCTTTACTTCTCCAATCAGTCAATATTCATATGTGCCCCACAGTCTAAGCTGCTTTTGAGGAAGCCTACAGGGGTGAAATATGCTTGTTGAGGAAGTTCAAGACTGTACATCTTCCTTTGACTTCTCATGAACACCAGCCTGTGCAGGGAAAACAGAAGTAATATGACTAGTCCTCTGTGAACTTGGATTCACCAGGAATCTTGGTAGTGAAAGAACAGTTGTTAGCAACAAACACTGGTGCAGAAGATGAAAGGATGGAAGAAAAGAGGCTGTCAGACTGGTGATTATGCTAAAGGTTTAGAGTTCTGGGAAACAGAGGAGGAGGAGGAGGGTACAAGCTCTGCCAAACACATGCTTACTAGAGGTGAGACTGATTACTGAGTACCTTCAGGTGCCCAAGAACTAAAACATCCCTCTATAGAGGGCCTCACTGATTTAGAATAGTACCTAACATAGAAAGATGTGATTGGTGGTTGAAAATCAGGAAGACTTATAAAATGTATGTAATGTGCAAAAAGTTATACACCAGCAACACTTTTGACATGAAGTTTCAGGAGGTCAACCTTACAGACTGTTGTAGCCAAAGGAAGTTAGGAAAAGACCGGCTAAAGAAAAGCAGGGCTAGGAACAGGACTAGCTAAATTACATTTAAAAAAAAAAAAAAAGTCATCGTGAAAGATACTCATGGGGAAACTGAACTGATAAAAGAAATCATTGCCATTCTCACTCCTCAGAGTTTTTTGAATCTACCCAAATATGCACCCAGCATCCTGGAAGCAAGGCCATATTTAATGGAAAATACCAACAATTCAACAACTTCTACCGAACTAACTGCAAAGTAATTGAGGCTGCTGGAAGTTTGGCCCATAACAGCTAAGATATTTCCATGTACTGAGAAGCTTACTCTTGATTTAGCATGCCTTTACCTAAATTAATATACAAAGTCTGTTTAATGGTAAGCTTCCTGTCACATTACAAAAACCTTTAGAAGTGTTGTGGTTAGGAACTAGGACACAATAAAAATCATACAAAGAGGTGAAGATTCATAATAAAATGTGCACCTGCCTTGTTGCCTACCAGGTAAAATCACCAGCTATCCAGAGTTCTTCATACACAGTGGCTTGACTATTTTGGCTCAGAACTGGCAACACATGCTGCCTAGCAAATGGGGTTTTCTGTTGATTTTCCCCCACCTTCCATCAGTCAATAGCAGATGGAATTTCATTTTTCTAACAATGACTACAGGCTTAGAATAACAACTCTTACATTTCCAACAGAGATGATGGAAAGCAACAACAACAATAAAAAAATCCCACGCAAATATTCTGGCCATCTGGACACTGAAATGCAGAACTAATGCTTCTCTACAGCTAGGCTCTTGTAACATGCCCACAGTCTCACTGTCGGTAGACTTAGCCACTGTATTTCTACAAGCTATCATACATAGATAAAAACATAATTTGATATCCATAAAGCAATAGTTTTCTATAAATATAGAAAATGTTAATACACCTGATGGTTTCCTAAAAGTTTATGTAGATGCAGCCAAAACTATGACATCTGTTTGTAAAATGAGAAAAAGCTTACATGTGAAAAATAGCTCAAGTAATTAGTATTGTTTAAATTAAGACAGCTACTGCTGCAAAGATCTGCAAACTTGGTATAAAACTAATCTTTTGTTTGAAGTCTGGTAGAGCAGAATTTACATTACAATCAGAGAATGAGAAAAATTGACAGTCTTGACCTATTTTGGAGCTAGGACTGAGCAGAGGAGCACTGTAAGCACTTTTGGATTGCTGACATATGTTACTACGACAAATATTCCACTCTTGTGGAACATGATTCACCTTAATACTGGTGTGTTTGTAAATATTAATTAGGGCTAATGACCCCACTTTGAAGTAAGTAATTACAATTACAATGATGATCAAGTAGAGTTCTAATAACATACAGGAGAATCTTGAAAATGGCATAAAAAAAAATCTCTTTTCACGGACATTTTTCTACCTGAGGTAGCAGAAACCAAACTGAGCAGATATACCCCTGACTTTGAATTTTAACTTTGAACTGGTCAAATGTGTCTTCTTTGGACAAATCCTTTATATGGAATTAAGTAACTGTATATTAGTTGAGGAATATTTTATTGAAATTGCCACACCCTTACACCCCCCTGCCATATAGGGAAGAGTGCAGAGAAATCCTACCTTTTCCTTCCCTTTTGCCAGTTTTTAACAGACCCCCAAAAAATAGAATGGAAACATCTAATTTCATTTTGGACAAAGCAAGTCAACTCATCCTCAATTGTTTGTATTTTTTTGCCATTCTTTGCCAAAAAGCAATAAAAACATTTCCTGTCAATATGAAATTTTAATTTTTAGAATATTTTAGGGACAGAACTATTAATAATTCACATAGCTCCTTTACTGTACTGACCCTCTTTAAGATGTTGTAGAGCTCTACCTCCCTGGGGAAATGGGTGTTACATCTTCCAGAGCTCTTCGATGCACAGTGATGAACATGCCTTATGCATCATCCCTTAGAAACCTATATAAATGCAATATCTAGCCTAGACAGCCATCTTTGGTACTTGGTAGCACTGGATCAGCACAACACATTAGAAATAGTTTATAGCAGAGACAATCCCATTAGGATACTACAGGAATGACAGTTGTGCTCATTCCCTCTGAGAGTATTGTAAAAAAGGTGAGTTCTCATTCATTCTGAAGCATCTTCCCCTCCGGGCAGAAGAGCTTTATTTAAGATACCTCGGTTTTAGCAGAATTGCACAAAAAAAAAAAATTGAAAACACAGAAAAGTTGTTGCAGGCCTAATTTTACAGAAATTAATAGAGAATCAAGATTAACAACTGGAGTCAACACATCTTACAGATCACTAGAAGAAATTTTCCTATTTCTTAACCATATTAATGGAAAAGGTTTGGATATTCTTGTGTAAGTACAGTTTATTTTAAAATACAAACATTAATCCTTTTCTAAGAATTGTATTTAATTCTCATTCTTTTCATCAACTTTCAAATTTATAAGTAAGGCAGTATTTTGAAATGAAGCTTTTGTAAAAGATCTCTCTCATGACTCTTGACTTTGCAATTGTGATTTTTGTTATTTAGGAGCAGAATAAACTCCATTTTACTTCCACTTATATTCTTTCTCATTGAGGACCAAGAGACAACATGGTATTCTGAGGGGCTAATTAAGAGATTGGTGGTGACATTTTAGCAAATCCAATTCCCTGTTGGGAGATATTCCTTTAATTCCCTCTTTCATAATTTTTGGACTAGAAAGAAAACAAAGCCTTTTTAGCGATAGCTATTTTGAGGAACTTGGGGTTTTAACAGTTGATTAGGTAAACACTGCACGAGACAATGACAAGAAGAAAACCTGTAACAACACTCTAACCCTGGATCACACTGAGTTTGTTACCTGAAAACAGAAATGCAGGTGTTAAAGCCTGTATTATCACACAGTGCTGAATATTTTCTAATCATGAAGTCTTTTGCATGGTGTAGATCACAAGTTCTTATACAACATAATAGACACATTTCCAATTAGAATACTTGCTAGGAATCCCTCAGAAACCTTCCAGACAACAATGTCCAACCATAAAAGCATAAAAAACAGAACGAGGAAATGCCTAGAATCCGACTAAGTGACTCTGGATAACTCCTTATTGAAAGAACATTTTATAAATGGACCTTTTCTTAAGCACTATGAGTGCTTTAGTTACAATGAATAAGAGTTGACACGGTAAAGCAATTTAAAAAGCTACACTTCTGGAATAATAAAATGTGTAAACAGTAGAGAAAATGTTTAACTACTTTCATAAAAAATACATAAAAGGGAAAAATAAAGTATTTTGTCTTTTCCCATTTATTATATTTCAGCAAGATATCTGTATTCAAATTATTGGCTTTTTTTTCAGCAAACTACACCTGAAATGGCTCACCCTTGGTAAAAACAAACGACTTGTCAAAGCCTCATACCTTCAATGGACCTGGCATGGTGGGTGATGCAATCATGTGGGCAGTGACCTTTTCAATTTAAATCAAATGTGTCTTGCAAGGGCAATGCTGGATTCGTCCTTCAGTTCCTCTTTATGTGTTCTCTGCCCCCTACTGAGACAAAATTACAATCTATATTTTCAGCATTCAGACGGGAGACAGAGTTGGACACAAACTCCTGTCTCTGGGTGACTTTCTTCTCATCTCATAGGGTTATTTCTGATTATTATTTTTACTGCTGGAACAAGACACAGTTTAGCATTTTCTACAAACCTTTCTACTGAAACCTGGCTCACACTTTCATATAGCTCTAGAGTAGCTGCAAACCAGAGGCTTGGTTTAACCTGGCTGAACAGAGTCCAGCTGCAAGCCTTGGAGTGAATCCATATTCCTCTAGTGCATGTTTGGAGTTAATGTTTTAACTAGAGCCAGTCTGAACGTTTCCCAAATAAACTTTCCAGGGAAGTTTTCCTGCATCACTAAGACTGCATCTGCCTACTCATGGTTTTTGATTACTTAGTTCAAACACTTCATGGGCCAGCATTTCTCCTGTGCCAAAATCTGCTAAGGACAGATTATGGTTCCCTGAGTCTGCAGTGCACATGCAAGTCATGGGGTTGCTCTCACTTCTGGCAGCTGGCAGAGGGACCCAGTGGTCCAGCTGGCAGCAGGGCTGGCTGGAGTGCAGGTACCCCCAAATACCCCTTTTCTTGCTTTCTGCTCACCAGAAGAATGGTGCCAGCTCCTACCTGCCAGAGAGCAATCAGAACCTCCTCTGATAGGCAGAGGGACCTATGCCGGAGATAGAGTCTGATCTCAGACTGTTGCAATAACAAGAGGCAAGGATGTTGAAGCTGTTCTAATGGGATATTCTCATTACAGGAGAACTGCATGGACTTCTGGATTGCCAGCATCAGTGTCGCCTGATGCTGACGAGAAAATTCAGCCCCCTAGGCCAGCAGAAAATATTTTCATGTACTGTACTTTGGTTTCCCATGCTAGAAAATAATCAGTCATTACAAAAGCACAGGAGCGATCTCTGGCTTACATCCAGCCAGGATAATACTGATATCTTTCACTGTACCGGGGAGGTGGGGGGAAATTTTGGGCCAGTTCTACAAACGGATAGACAAGTCTCCCTACCCACGAAAATCAAGTGGCTTAATTTACTACATAAAGGATTTCCAAGTCTCTGACACAGTTATCTGCTTTGTCAAAAGTATATTATTTCTTTAATCTGGTCTACTTACACTAAATTAGTCGTAAGACTAAGCAAGCTGTGATCAAACCCAATAAGCTTATTTAGTTTTATTCTTTACTTCCCAGAAGAAGCATATAAACAAACCTGACCCTAAAGCCTAAAAGGGATACTGCCAGTATCAGTGGTTTAAAAAAAAAAAAAATAAAGAAAAAAAAAGATTAAGTACTTAAGCTTTTAATTTTTACTCTTACTTAAAAGCTTAAGTAAATGCTATACACATGTATAGATAGTTTGCAGTGAGGTCTGACTATAGCAATGATTTTAGCAGACATTCATCTGGACACAGTGGACTATGTGGACTATGAAGACAGAGCTTGTTTCAGTTCAGGGTCTCTCAAAGGAAGACCCTGAGCCTCTTAACACCCATGCCTTTGAACAGGCCTACTGAGTTTAAGACTGCTCACACGTGTTAGCACTGCAGATTCAACATCTAAATTTAGTGCTATTGCATCCCATGAAAAATGCATTACACATCAGGTGGTAATATTTCAAGATTTGGTACAAGAAAGCACTCCGGGAAGAAAATGGTATATAACTTTCATGAACTGTAACAAAAGTGAAGTTACACAAAGCAGAGATGACTCAATTTACACTAAAAGTTATTTAGAAATATATAGCTTTGTATTTTTATGCAATTGTCTATCAAACTGTACTATAGAGTGAGTATATTAACCAGGCCAAATGTATTCATAAGTGAATGTTTAAAAGCTGACTTGTTTTGGGCCAGGCTACTAGCCCTGTCAGTTCTTAAGTGCTGAGGGTATCAGAAGTTGGGACACAGCAAGAGACTTGCACAAAACTATTCCTGAAAATGCAGGCAAAATTACTGATTTACAGGAATGGAAAAATATGTATTTAAACAACTCTGTGAAAATATCAGCTCTCCTTTTACCCAGTTTACTTTGGCTCCAGTTTATGCTCCAACCTTTAAAGCACACTGGTTCAGTAAGGCTAACTTCAACCTGTAGTATAACTCATTATGAGAGAATGGCATCCTACATAGTGCCGTATTAACTGTGTTAAAAAGCTGCCCTAAAGAGTATGCATGGCAGAGAATATTCCTTTTATGAATATTCTCATGTGTATTTATTACACGGACATGAATACTTCCTCTGGCTAGATTCCAATGTGCTGGGTGCTGCACAAAACTAAGGAAAACACTGTCTGTCCTAAAATCTTAATAATGTAAACTGATAATGTATATATCTATTCAAGAAGCACTATGAACGTCACTATGAAACTGCACATGTAAATAAGCTGTACAGGTGCCTGACTCAGAGAGCACAGAGTACAGTATTTTGACAGCGTGCTGGAAGAAAATTAACAGAAAACCAGAAGCAAGTAAGAAGACAATACAGCATTAATGCTACTGTTGCATAAATCACATGGGAGTTGTCCTTGGAAATTTGTTATTTTGCATGAAAATGCTGTAAGCTCCCATTCATTCCGTAATCAGTATGTACCTTCTGAAACAGAAGTGGATATATTTTTGTGTAAGATTGTTCATTTTAGGATCTGCATAGGCATTCTGCTTCTGACAGCTATGTTGTCACACACATTATTTTGCTTTGCAAGCATACTGGCCTGGAGATGTACCTGTGTATCCTCATGGTACCTTCAAAGTGCTCAAAGTACACTTAACTAAATACAGCAGAAGGATAATGCTGAACAAGACCTCCAAAAACTTAAAAAAAAGTAACTGAAAGATATTTGTCATTACTTGTAACTAAAAGTTCTAATGATTAATATCTAGCAATTTTTCACTGGTAGCCTGTAACAATACCTAATTGTTCTCAGAGAATTTCTCAAGTCAACTTCTACTTTCCCTGGCTATAAATAAAGTCCATTACCACTTACTCATCCATTCAATTGACATAAAGGAGGTTTTATTATTTTTCTAACAACCTGCTACCCATTGGAGGACAAATCATCCTTTACTCCACAAATCTTCACTTTCCTTCATCTAACAGACAATTATTTTGACTTTGCTTCATCGGTCATCTGTTCTTCACTGTTATAATCTTTTATGATCGCATGTGGATATTTTGCATCCATCTGAAAGCTTAGTGCCCAACTCTGGACAAAGTATTTCACCTGAGGGCTTGTAATTACTTGACTGTACTCATTAGTAAACTTCCAAGCCTTAATTCCTTTTAGAACACTGTAAAAGAGTGACTGTGGTCTGCTATAAACCCCCTGCTCTCCCCAGCCTGCTTGTTATACCAGTTATTCCACACTTTGCATTTGTGGAAGGACGGTTCCTTTTCTTTCTGAGGTGACACACTTTTCATTTTCTTTTTGGAATTTATGAAGTTATGTGCTCATTCTTAAAACTCTTTGCAGTTGCATCAGCTAAGTCACTGCCTTCTACCAGGAGGGATTTCCACTGGCCAATTGCACATCTTCTGAACAACTTATTTCTAAATGTTCAACACTTAGAAATTAAGTGTTCAACACCGACTGACTGTAGTATTTCACTAAGTTGAATCCCTGTTTTTATATTATAGGATGACATAAAAGTAAGATCATCCTATTCTACTGTGACCATCATAGAGACCTCAAGAAAATGCCTTCTAAAAGTTTCTTTTTAACTAAACTCCTACTAAAACTGTGTTTTGCAGCATCCTCTTCTTAGTTACTCTTATGTTGGTCTTTGAAACTCAACCAAGAATGCTCCTCTGTGTGGCAGGCGCTGATCAAACACAGAATACTAACCCTACAGAGCTTTGCAAGCAGCATGCTTCACAAGAGCACAGGATAGAGAAATAGAGTATAAAACAAAGGAGCAGCAAAAAAAAAAAAAAAGCATAACGGTTGTATGTGGAGGGGGAGAACAAGACAATCGGGAAAAAATGGCAACAGTGACTGTATGGGGGCATGGCACGGGAAAAGGTAAAGGGACAGGAGTTGAAGGAAACCAAGCTGAAGAGAACATGAAAGAAGGAATGAGGAAAAAATGTGACCCACTGAAGAAAGGAAAGATGAAGTCTTGTTAAAACTGCAGAATTCTCTGAACACCTTAGGCTCTTTGCATTTGTATTTCTGCAGCCATGCCTGACTGCTGGCATCTGGAGACACACAGCTTTGCTTCACTGACCACTTTATTGTCTCCCTCTACAGTTTAATTCTCATCTCAGCATTTTTCAACACAGATAATGCAAAATACCTGGTAAATAGTACTGACCTCACCCACAGACACCCTTGTTTTGTATTACACTGAGCCTCAACACAGCTAAGATTAGAAATTAGAATATTAGCCAATTAGAAAGCATATATTCTTTGTGAGGGAAAAAAAATTGCCACCTGGTCCAGAATTCATGGGGGGAACATGGAAAGTTTCTGCATTTTTTTGCAAAACCTGCTTGATTAGGGTTATCTACTCATTATTATATCGCTATCTGGATGGCCTTTAAAGAACTAACTTCTGTGTAGTTGTCATGGTTTATAAAACCATGGGGACAGTTTTTGCTAAACACCTGGTGGGCTGAGGCAGGGACAGGGAGGATTTCACTCACCACTTAGGGTCACGGGCAAGAAATCGACACGACTTGGGAAGAGCAAGAAAACAACTTAATTTATCAACTATTTACAGCAAGAAGCAAGATACTGAAAGAGAGAAAACCACATCTTAGAAAGGCACTTCTCCCCCACCTCTTCCTTCTTCCCAAAGCCCAAGGCTTTCTTCTGTACCTTCTCTCTCCTCCCGGCAGCACAGGGGGGCAGGGAATGGGGGATGCAGTCCAGTCTGCCGCTCCTTCCTCCTCAGGGGAGGGCTCCTCACAGTCTTTCCCAGCTGCCACTGTAATGTCCCTTCTCACATTGAGAATCCTTCTCCAGAACTTCTCTGGTGTGAGTCCTTTTTCCAAATGGGGCTACAGTTCCCTAACAACTGCCCGGCTCTGGTCTGAGCTTCTAGTTCCAATGTGGGGTCCTCCACGGCTGCATCTTCCTTCACCACGCTGTAGGGGAAATGCTGAGAGTGTTCCCTTTCGTAATTCTGACCAAGTGTCTGCCTGGCTGTCTCCTTCAGCATCTTCCTTCTCTCTCTCCGTCGCAGGTCTTCATCAGCTCCTGGGAAAACTGACTCTCGAATGAGCCATGGCGGAGGCTTGGGCTACGGCAGGTCGTTTTGCAGAAAACCAAGCAGGTGCCCTGCCCGGGGCCACACCAACCCCATTGTTCTGTGCCCCCTCTTAAATATGTAATTCACAGGGGCGCCAATCGGCTCAGCCCTGGCCTGGGGTGGGTCCAGCCTGAAGCTGGGGAAACTTCCAGCAGTTTCTTACAGAGGCTAGGTGGTGGTACTCCTTCCCCCACTCCCCCTCCCGGTTACCAAGGGCAAATTGTTAAGAGTCACTTAAAAAGGAGCCACCACTGTAACCCCTCCCTTGCTGCCAGCAGCAGACTGGAAGCTAGGGGAACTCTTAGCAGTTGCTTAAGGAGCCATTACTGCCCTCCCCCCCAAAACCATAACAGTAGTGTAAGGATGCTGGGAGGGGTAGAGAGCAGTCATTACCAGCTCTCTGCAACCACAGAGGTTAGACAACAGCTGAATACAACAGTAGTTACAGACAGAAAGGTGTTCTTACCACATTTCAAAGGGAACAAGTAGAAAGCAAGCAGGAAATACTAGCACCGAGTCAGTCTTTTAAAAGTTAAAGGGAAAAAAGCTCAATAAGCAGGAACTCAAGAGAACTTGCCCGCAGAAGTGAGCAACTTTGATGTTTAGGGTCTAAACAAGCAAAAAAGCACAAAATTCAGGGAGAAGCCTCCACAGCTTAGAGAGAACAGTCTAGGAACATGGATCTGAAAACCTATAGATCTTCCAGTGTGACTGGACAATAGGGTCATGGTGTTTCTTAGTAACAGAGCCTTGCGCACTGCTTGTCCCAACAGAAGCAAAGAACAGTTATTGTAGGAATTATCCTTGAAGACTCTGGCTCTATAACTGAAGCTGTGTTCCTCGGGGTGAGAAAATCACCACAAGACTCAGTCACTGAGACCAGGAGCTCCGAGATGGCTCAGCCAGCACCAGACTGAC